>MCJB01048169.1:21659-64291 GCA_002018475.1 Nicotiana obtusifolia | reverse complement strand
AAAAAAAAAAAAAAAAAAAAAAAAAAAAAAAAAAAGAGAGAGAGAGAGAACAAGATTCTACACGCACGTGTCAAACACATGAAAAAATTGCAATAATAGGTGGAGACAAATAGACATGATGTTGCAGCTCTTAAGTCTTTTGTGTTTCATCTGTAAACTTTAAAATGATACAAACTGATATGTTTATTCAGTTACATTATTTCCAAGAATATAAAAGATTAAAATAATACTAGATGAGAATGAAAGAGCAAATGCATCATAATCTTTATTTAATGTTTGTTTTCAATTTTGGGGTTGCCAAGAATATAAAAGATTAAATATTATAACCAGATGAGAATAAAAGACCAAATACCTCAAAATTTTATTTAATCTTTTTCTTTTTTGACTTAATACTAGTATATGTTTTTTGTTTCCAAGATAGGGTAAAATGGAAGAGAAAAATTATAATAACTATTAGTGGGAATAGGTTTTAAACTTGGTAGAGAACTTCTATCATAATAATAATAATAATAATAATAATAATAATAATAATTATTATTATTATTATTATTATTATTTTATTTATTTTATATATATTTATCTTTTTACTTGCATTTTTATTCTATTTTCATAATGATAATAATATAAGTTGAGTTTAATGAAAAGAAAGAATATTTATACCGCCGATGCCAACTTATTTAGGGTTGAACCGTAATTATTATTATGCAAAAATATAAGTAATTCAAACTGAAAGAATAAATTATTTTTTTTTTAAATTGAGGGTAGGAAGGGACTACAAGGTGAAAAAATCGGATGCTCATTAACAAAGTGAAATTAAAACTTAGGTAATCAACCAACTAAACTAATAAAATAATTTACAAAAATAAATTTTGTCGAACTCACTGAATTAACTCGCTCTAAATATGTTTAACAAGTTGAGGTGGGAAAGATGGTTGAAAAGGGGGATGGAAAAAGAAAAAAAGAATCTACAGGAGAAGGAGGTGCATGCATTATTTATATAAGATCAAAATAAAATAATCCCCTAACTAAGGATGTGTGGGCGGTGGGGAGAGAGTGTACATTGAATATTACTTGGAAAAGGGATGACATGTAGGGCTCTATGCCTTTCAATTCCTCATATATGGTTATCCTTTCTTATGTCTAGGGTATGGGCTCTAATACTATAACCCTAGCTCTGAAATAAACTTAAAGCAAGACAGAGGATAGGGTGGTTGTATCTCTCTTTCGTCATTTCATTATGCTTTTCAATCCGTATTTAGTATCTGTATTGACGCTTCGACTAATACGACTGTGTGCGTTGTAAGATTCATTAAAAAGTTCATCGCTCTTTATTAATTAGAACTATTTAATTTTAGAGCTCAAATTTGAAACCTCTTATTAAACGTGAAGAAACTGTATCCATTTCACTACAAACGTAAGTGGTATATATATTTTTTTCTTTATATGAGTTTTCATATACTCTCATAGCTATGCTATATAAGTTTCTTGTTTCCCACTTGTTGCTTGATATTTATATCAGAATCTTTTTCTCAGAGAATTATATACAACAATATGGTCTGGGTTCAAGGGATGTTTCCATTATGCAACAACTTGTTGAAAACATTATCAGGGCTATTGCGAAATTGTGAAAAATCAGAATATTTTTCTTATTGTTATGTTTCTTTTTCCTTTTATGTTGGAGAAAATAGCAATTTAAATATCTTTGAAAGAAAATGAAAAGACTTTTCATTCTTATACCTGTTATATATTTAAAAAATATTTTTTTAGAACCATTTTCTTTTATTCAAATTCAAATGAATTATTTTGTAATATTATTCCTCTACTACAAACATTTCAGCTCTAGAGGTGGTTTCCTCAACTTGTTTTTTTTTCTTTGGGTTCAAAATCCAGCTGCTCAAAAAAATAAAAAATAAAAATAAAAAATCTAACAATAAAGTTTTCCTTTTACTTCAACTTGTGTATTAAAATTTAAATAATTAAGTTTTTCAACTTTGAGCCCATCTTACTCACTAGTTGTCCGGAGCAAAGCAAATGGGCTGTCAATTGGCAAATTGCTGTTTTCTATGCTAAAAAACGAAAACAATGCCAGTTCATTATCTACAGTACAGATTAATTATTTGTAGATAAAATTGCTGGATTATAATCAATCTAGCTAACATAATCTTCTTTTTAGCTAACGCATATTGGTAATTCCTTGTTCTGTTGTGATCTTTCAGATTCTTTAACACAAGTGTCCTCATCCCTTTTCCTAACTCCTTTCTTCCTTCTTTTTGTGGATACATAATTAACCAACTTTGAGTAGACTAAATGATTGTGAGAATATTTGAACTATAATATAATTTCAAATAACGAAATAAAATTACAAACTCTTACTCATCCAAGTGCTGAAAAAATAATAAACTCATCCGAGTAACATCACGTACAAATTTTTAATCAGTACATCATAAATATGGGGAAATAAGGCCAAAAATATATATTACTCCCTCTGATTCGTTCCATTTTAACTGTCACTTCAGCTCTTTTCACACTCATTAAGAAAAATAATAAATACGAGATGTCGTTTACTAAGTTACCCCTATTAAAATGTTTTTTGAAAATTGAATAGTATTAAAAAGAATTAATTTTTTTAAAATATTAATTTTATAGTTGATAAATTTCACCTTAAATTTCTAAACCAATAATTATTTTAGAATAAATTTTTGAGCTAAAATGACAGTTAAAAAGGAACAGAGGGAATAAATAACAAGGACAGTTTAAGGGTTGCATTTACATCAATGCCTTGGCATCTTTTTTTACTTTCAAAAAGCTCAAGAAGAGTATTAAATAAACATTTAAGTAAATTACTAGTTTGGGCGGTATTATATAATATACAAACATATTTCAATTCTCAAGCAAGAGAAAGTAAAGTGAGACTAGTGACTCAGAGCTCAAAATACAGCTGTATCATTGCTTTCTAAATTCCACTGTAATTGAATTCTAGGACTTAGTGTCAAAAGAGCATAATAATCAATTAAGTATACATTGGTAATTGTTTAACGCAACTAAATTACTTCTTCCGTCTCAAATTATATTTTTAAAAGTAGTTATCTCCAATTACTCTCTCCGTTCATTTTTACTTGTCCAGTATTCTAAAAATAAATTTTTACTTTTACTTGTCACTTTTAGCATATCAAGAGAAGACAATTTATTTTTTCCTGTTATACCCACAATATTAATTACTTATTTCAAATCATTTAAAAATATGCATCAATTAATATGGGTGTCATGATAAATTGTGCATTTTATTTATTATTTCTTAAGGGGTGTGCAAAGTCCATAATGAACAAGTAAAAGTGATGGAGGGAGTATTTATCATTTTATAAGTTCAAGACAATATTAATTATTTCTTCTCCATTTTACCCTTAATAGTAATTATTCTTGAAGATGGAGATAGCACATATATAGAGTAAATATTCAATAATGAAAGATTATATCTGAAGACATAAATAAGGGTACAATAATCAAAAATACATTCTAATTAATATTTTCTTAAGGGGTGTGTAAAAGAGAAACATGAACAGATAATTTGAAATAGATGGAGTAATTTATTAGCACAAGACTCATTGTTAGTTTTTAAATATTACTAACTTCTATAAACAAAAATAATGAATATGCTAGAATAAATAGAATCTACATAGAATAAAATAATTAATTGCGAGGAAAATCAGGCAGATGTAATGTGGTCAAATGGATTTGTTGACTTAGGCCATTTGGAGACCAAATACACTGTAAACTTAAGACATAAAAAACCAGATTTTAATGAATAGGGATTTGTTCTTTTTTTTTTTTAATTTATAATTTTCTAACACATTGGACGGTACGTGAGAACGATATATTATATTTTTTTAGTGTAATATTTTATTAGCTATTAATGGATTTCAAATCGCCTTATTATGCGCGTATTAGAGTGTAATCTGCAGGAGATTATTTTCTTTGGCATTTACCCAGTGGACTCTTGATTTTATACACTGACACAATCAGTCGAGATTTTGCTTTGAAGCTTTAAAGATATGATTTTACAGAAAATGTGCGATTATTAGAGCAAAAGGAAATCAGAAGAAGATTTTCTCATTTCTTTATTGTAAAACCATATATTTTGAAACAAGGTTAGAGTGGAAAAATTAGAAAAAGAAATTCTGAGTAAAACGATGCACAATTGAGGAAATCTTTGTTGGAAATTACAAATCGAATCCAATGAAATAATTTTGATTCGACGAAAATCACATTTGGAGAAGTTGAACTAAAGATACTAATGATTTGGTACTTCAACCTGCTCATTTATTTAATATTAAACATCGCTGATTTAACTTCTTTATTGGAGATTATAAAAGGAAAAATAAAACAGTTAGTGGAAAATAATGGAAAAGTGAACTCTATACATGAAACTTCATAGTTGGTTGTGATAATTAAGACACTTTGACAAGTGAGATTCAAACTTCATAACAAGTGAGATTAATAATCTACTATATGTCTATAACAAGTTAAAATACACCAATAATATTAAAAAATACCTTACTCTATTAGTGTAAATTAATTAAATCCAAGAAAAGCATAAAACAAAAGGCATAACACTTTCCTATAAAGTCTTCAATCGTAAAACCAGTCCATTTTCAAAGAATTTCTATGACCAAGAATTAACCTAAGTAGCCGCAAACCCAACCCCTTAAACTAAAATAACAAAACGTATAATATATGTATATTCGATGTACAATAAGTGTATAATATTATATAATATGTGTAAAATTTATGTATACTCGCTAAAAAGAAGTAAACATTAAATAATATGACTATTTATTTAAAGATCCCTATAGTTTATCAAATGTGGAATCCAACCCACTTAATCCATATGGACCATATCCCCTACTTGTAGACCAAGAACTGAAAGGTAAAATCATAATAGGAGGTAAAATCATAATTGTTTTCTTCTTTTTGCTAGTGAGTGCAGTTTTGATGGTAAAATCAAGACTTGTAAAACCACGTTTTCACAATAATGTCATCATAATATTTAGTACTCTCTCCGGTCCACAATATTAGATTCTTTGACTTTTTGTTATGGTCCAAAATAAGTAATTTTTTTAGATTTCAAGAATGAATTAACTATTTTTTTCCTACATTGCCCTTGGAGTAAATAGTGTTGAGTATGTGTTAGGAGTGTTTATGTGAAGAGATAATAAAAGTTAATATGATCAATTTCATTGCTAATTATTGTTTAAAGGTGGATTTCTTAATCTGTGTGAGAACAGCCAAAAAATCACTTAGGAACCGGAGGGAGTATAGTCTTAAAGAGTTGGTCCGGTATCTAATCTGTCCTTAATTAAAGGGCGCGTCTATCAAAGGTGATAATAAAAAAGACGGGAACACGAAGGAGGTAGCTTATGTGTGTGATCGGGTTAGTCATTTAAGGTACTAACTTTGTAAGACGAGCTTCATGACACAGTGTTCATCTCTGAACCTCAGAATCTACAAGTAAAAATAATTTTAAATTTAAATTTAATGAATTCAATGTTCTGAGTTCTTTGACGATATGGATTCAAAACTTAATATTTATAAACCAAACTTATACTAAATACTACTATAACTCTACGAACGCTTTTTAGTCACCCTACATTTGGAAGTGCCAATGCATATCCACATTCCTATTTACCACGAAAAATATGAGAGATGATCCCAACTAGCCTGGAATTGAGGGTTAGTTAATTAATAATACTATTAGAATTTGGGAGTAATTAATTAATTGATTGACTAGTGAAATCAAAGAGTTTGGTTCAGAAAACTTGCAGATCCCCACAGGCTAAGTCCTTCATCTTGCTTTCTCTTTAAAGAAAGTTTTGGAGAATTATAAAATGTTAAAAAGTTGGGAACTGTTGTAATCGACGGGACTATGGAAAAGCTCAATTGTTTCAATCTTGCAAACTTACATAATTTGCTCAAGACTTTAGGGATCGTTTGCTTTGAAAATAATATGATTAGTTATGCTGGATTAGTTATTACTGTATTATTTCTTATTAATTGTTTAGTATATAATATTAATTTTGAGATTGTCAATTTTATTGCTTTGTCATGAGATTACTATTCCACCCTCTGGCATGTATTAATTATTCCTGTACCATTTTTAATTCTTAAATAACATATTCCAAGATTAGTAACCAAACAAGAAATAAGGTGATACTAAATTTTTATCCCCAGAGTATATTTTGCTTATCCATCATATCAAGCGTCCCCTTGTAGTTAAATATTGTAGTAATCCTCATCATGTTATCGCTTTTCATTAAATGATTGTCAAGTTGCTTTTGCATCACATAATGTGGGGTGAAATTTAAAAATAATTAGATTTACAAGTGGTAATTGAAAAATAACCACAGTTTCAAAAGTAATCGAAATTTAGCCACGTTTCATGTAAAGATAAATCTGAACGAAAACACTATACAAAATCCGAAAAATATTCCAGCATAATATATTGGAATTCGAAATTTGTACATGTGAACTTCCTGCATAATATACTAGAGTTCCAGCATAATATACTGAAAGTTCATACACATGTGCTTCAATCTCTCTCCAGTATATTATGCTGGAACTTTCTGTGTGCTAGAGTTCCAACATAATATGCTGGAAGTTCATACACAGGTGTACCAATATTATGATAGAACTTTTTGTGTTGAAGTAAGAGAATGACTATTTTTCAATGACTTTGCAAACGCTGGCTATTTTTCAATTACCAGTCAGAAAACTAACTAGCCCGTGCTATTTTTACCAAAATATGCTATACAATCATTTATGAGCAGTTTTTATTAGTCAAAATTGAAAATTTACTAATTTTTTTTTTTTTAAAATTAATCTATCGGCCGTAACAACTGGTATAGTTTATCCTAAAAAAGAAATAAGAAATGTCGAAATACTGTAAACACTAAATAGCACATTTGTTGCAACCAACACCCACAATTATGTCATTTCCAGAAAATCTGGAATCTATTATAAGCAAATCAAATTTGACCACATTAGTAAAGCAGCAACATATATAATCACAGATTATGCAAAGTAAAATAGCTTCCCATTTACAAAGCATATTCAATCCCTATATAATCTTTACTTTTAGCCCTCATTTCCTATCAGTTAAATCTTAGTTTTCTAAACATTCTTCCATCCTCTGCCTGTCCCTGTATTCTGGAAACTATACACAATTTTTTCAGAGGTTAAACAACCAGAAAAATTCGAATAACACAGAAGAAAATCAGTACACAACTCGGATCAGCATATGGTTAATCGTACAAACCCTCGTGCTCCCAAATATCAGCAAGAAAGTCGACCATGTCCTATAAAGAACAACCATTTGGAAAAGTTAATCCGAGCCTTCCCTTGAAATAGAAGAGAAATGATATCAACAAAAGTTCCAGAGAAGTGACACTCACCGAGAGAGGAATTGGTTGAGGAAAACGCTTGTTAGTCCCAAATAAGCTTTCATAAGATACATTCCAACTACAGTGACACAGAAGAAGCACAATTAGCCGATAAAAAGTAGACAGACTTAAAATAATGTGAGAGAAACAGAAAATCTGGAGTAGTAAAAATTATAGCGTCTATTGGAAAAGTCTAGCAGCGCATTCAACCATGTCTAATCGTGAAGTTAATTATCTCCGAAAATATTCTAGTGACATTATACCACTTTAAGAAAGTCCTAAATTTTGATTCCCTGAGAAACATGAAGATGAGCAAAGATCCTCACTTTAACATGGGTTCTTCAACTCGTCGGTTCTCTGGCTTTTTACTAGCTAGCCACTGAAGTCTGCTTTGGTTCCAAAGAAGATAGCCTGCAATCAGCAGACTGTCAATATAGCAAACACAACTTAAAAAGTCCCTATTCATGCAAGGTGGAAACAAACTCGAACGTGGATGAAAATGGCTAGTGTTTTTTTTTTTTTTGATAACCGTGGTGTCCGGGCCAGCTTGCACGCACCTCGACTAATTCCACGAAACACGTGCTACATTCTACCAGCAACAGGTACTAAGTAACTCTGGAAATAGCTAGTATTCTAAAATATATATAAAGAAAAAAAAGGGAAATCTAGCACATTGCAATGAACTTGCCATGATTTATGAATTCATTATTGTTGGTAGCACTGCCTGTGCCACTGTGTTGAGCAAGGCTATTTGAGATACTGATGGAAGACATGCTTCTTTGAGATTGAACGGTACTGTTCTCCATCTCACATGTACTTGTGCTCCAAAAATCATCTGATATACTCGGTTTCCTCACCAACCTTCCTTGAATTCTCAGTCCTTTAGATGGCTCATCCACAGCAATAATTGGATGAGATTTGGAACAGCAACCAAAACAACCTCTGTTCTGTTCAAATTCAGGTTTATTTGCATATACAACCACATGGTGACAAGATGAAAAAATGTTTTGATGCCACAATAAGAAGCAATAGCTTATTCGAAATAAGAGGACACGGAGTCCCAGATTAACAACACATACATGCAAACTATCAAAACAAGAAAAGGCAAAGGAAATGGGGACTCTGTACTCAAAGGATGTCTTATTACAGCAGTTTAAAGAGATGAAATGTCTGTCTGAATTAAATTCAAAATAGTTAGCAGTGAAGTGAAAGGGCAAGAGAGCATGTGGCGAATTTTCTCATAGTAGGATATTTATCCTTCCCTTATTGGAGTAGGGTAGGAAAGGTGCAAAATAAGCATTGGTAGATTCTGTTTTATTAGAAGAAAAACTGACTTCAAAATTCCAGTGTTCTAGAGCACTCAAAGATGGATTGATAAACTTCACAAATTCATAGAACTGTCAAGTGTGCCATTCCGCCAGTTTCGTTGCATGTCCAAAATACAAATTACCAGCTCCTTTTATAAGCCCCAAAGGAAGGGAAAGAATGGGAAGAGAGGAATTGACATCCAAATTGTGAAGGGAACAAAATTAAGCATCCGACTCATTATCTAACACTACCAATGGAGGCTGAGCAGCTCAGAACCTAGAAAAAACTTTTCGAAACCCTTATACAACTGACATGGGACATGTTCTCTGAAACTCTCCCACGCGCGCAACCTGTAGAAATTTTCTTTTCACTTTTTTCTCTCTTCCGCTTTTGCTTCTTCTTTCCTTATCCTTTTTTTTTTATTTGGAGAAGACTGAAGTGGCTTAAGTCAGCATGGAGTACAGAGAAGGCTCAATAGACTAGGAGTGTGCCTGCAAATGGCTCGATGAACTGAATATGTAGAGGCGCGGAACCGTGGAATAGGCAGAGAGAAGACTAGAGAAAACTAGCCTACCAAAGTTCAGTTCTGAAACCATTTGAAAGAATTTGAGCCTCAAATAAAAAAAAAAAAAACAAAATTAGAACTATGAGTGCAATAGCCCATATAGACTTTTTCTTGAAACCCTTAGACAACCGATATGGGACAAGTTACACTAATGATCAATGAAGTTTCCGCTCATTGTGAGTTCACCCTTGTTGAGAAAAAACCCATAGAAATAAAATTCACCGGTAATAACAAAAATAAAATGGACCACCAAGATACGATAATCAACGAGAATAAAAAGAGCCACACCAAGATTTTAATGTGGAAAAAACTCCTCAATAAGGGAAAAACTCACGCTCAAGCTCGGGGGCAAATCTACAATATAATTCACGGCTGTGTTTGTGTTAAGAAACTCACTTAATATGGATATGTATAAATAGTTTATCCTGAATTCAGTAAGTGATCTTATCCTAGAATCTATAACTCATAAGCTTAAAATCCTGAATCCGCTTCTGCCTAAGGGGTGCAAAATAATATCGATATGGTAAGAAAATCTAAACTTGATAGTCTCGAGTAAAATACTTGAAAGATAATCTTGAGTAAAATACTCGAAAGACCACTACATACTCTAAAGAAACAACTCTATTTTGTACACACCTAAAAATGATACCACTTACATTCTCTATTTTTATATGTGAATTGCTATCTTCTCTTGTTTTTGTATTCTATTTCTATGCGTTGAAGTGAGAGAAATGCCTCTCTATTTATAACTATAGGAGCTATGAGCTCCAAGCACAAAAATAGAAAAAGAAAGGAGAAATTACCAAAATTCTCTTCCACACATTTCATCTTTTTTTGGCACATGGCAATTTAACAAGTAGGGATGGATCCCACAAATCTCCCCCTCCAGACTATTCACATAAACGAGATAATACCAGACTTATAATTTGAGCAAATGCGGACAAGTTTTTTGCGCAACTCAAATTTGTCTCTTGGTACCATCTTGGTCAGCGTAATTAAAGGATTCTCACAAGTGGAGATCTTCACGACATGCAAGGATTTGCTCTCTGCCTTTTCTCGTATCCAATGAAATCTCCTGTAATGTGTTTAGTCCTTGCATAGTACATAGAGTTCTTGCTCAAGTCTATTACACTTTGAGCGCCACAATAGACGACATAGTACTTCTAATACAAGTCAATGTCTTGAAGAAACTGTTTGAGCCATATCATTTTTATCCCAGCTTCAGTAGCAACAATATACTCCACTTCAGTTGTAGAGAGTGTGACACTTATGCAACTTCAACTGCCATGATATAGCTCCTCCTAAAAGAGTAAACAGATATCCATTAGTGGATTTTACATAATCAAGATTACCTATCATATCAGCATCTGTATATCCCTTATAAACTGGATCAGATCTTACAAAACACAAGTAGTTCCGAGGTACCTCTCAAATGCTGAGTCCACTTGACTACTTCCTAGTGTTTTTTTCCTAGATTTTAAAGAAATTGCTGATCAGTGATTGCAATGTCAGATCTGGTGCTTACTATTGCATATATCAAACTCTTGACGACAGAGAATAAGGAACTTTGGCATTGGTCTCTTTCTCCTTTGTTGTGAGACATATCTTCTTGCTCCACTTAATATAACCAGTAAAAAGTGTGTTAACTTGCTTATCACTCTTCATGTTGAAGCATTTTAATACACACTCAATGTACTTGTCCTGTGAAACCTCAACTTTCTACTCGTTATGTACTTCTATCTCGACCAATCTGCATCACTAGAATTTATTATGTTGGACCCAAGTCTTTCATATTCAATGACTTGGACAACTCTCCCTTCAACTTGGCTATTAGCTTTTTATCATTTCTTACAATCAACTTATTATCCACATATAACAAGATAAAATTGTTATCAAAATATCTTTTGAAGTATACACGTGGATCAGAAAGAGTTTTTGTATATATTTGACTTTTCATGAATGAGTCAAATTTCGTGTACCATTGCGTTGGTGCCTGTTTCAAACCATAGACTCTTCTTCAATTTACACATCATGTGTTCCACCCTTTTGCTTAAAATTCTTCCGACTGCTATATATAGATTTATTCTTCTAAATCTCCATTAAGAAATGCAGTTTTCACATCCAATAGCTTGCTATTTCAATCTTTCTAAACAGCTTGCTATTTCAATCTTTCATGAGTTTAAGACTACTTTGCATTTGACTGTCCTTTTTCCTTTTGGAAGTTCAACCAACTCATACATTTTCTACAGAGATAGAATCTCTTCATGCATACCTTCCATCAACTGATGAGAGAGCATCTTCTCAAGAATTTCTAGCTCCACATCATTACCAACGAGGACACAATTTAAGAAAGGATACTTCGACGATTCTACTATTTGCCTTTCTGATCATTTCAATGGTTGTTGTATTTCACAAGTAGGGTGAGATCATCCTGGAGGGGTAGATTTATGAAATCCATCCCCAACTTATTGAAAAGCCATGTGTCAAAAAATACTTGTTGAAATTCATCCTTGGAGGCCAAGAATGAAATATGAGGAGAATTTTTGGCAATTTCTCAAATACAACTCCTATTGTCATAAATAGAGAGACATTTCTCTAATTTCAACAATAGAATACAGAAGCAAAAGGTAAGAGCAATTCACAAACAGTAACAGAAAACAATTTGTAAGAAAAACATATAGAATATAAGCGATACCATCGGAGGTGTGTAGATCAAAAGAGAATTGTTTCTTTTGAGTATAGTGGTTTGTTGAGTATTTTACTCGATACTACTAAGTGTAAATTTCTTTATTATAATGATACCATTTTGCTCCTCTCAGGATGTGAGTTTTTACATCATTTAGAAGGGTTTTCCATGATTAAATCACAGTGTCCTTCTTACCTTTTTTTCTTGTCGATTATTGTGCCTTGGTGCTCTAACTTTTGCTCAAGTTATTCACCTTATATATTTTTTATAGGTTATTTTTCACAAGGCTGACGTCACAATGAGCATAAACTTCATTGATCATTAGAATAAAAGAACTTGTCCCATGTTGGCATTTATGGGTTAGTTAAAACTGACTTTAAAATTTCAATTCTATTGAGCACTCTATGATGGATTAATAACTTCACAAAATGATAATACATTGTATAAGTATGTTCTTACACCAACTTTGTTACATATCCTACATACAACTTATCATCTCCTTTCTAAAACCCAATGACAGAGCTAGAAATGGGAAGAGGAGAATCACCGGATTGTATGTTCTCTAATTTGTCCATAGGTAGCACATTGACAAGAATCAACATTCTAGTTGTGAAAGAACCTAAATTTCTAGTCCAAAATCTAAGATTACAAGTAGAGTAGCCAAGGACCTTATAAACTCGAAACCTTATATAACTGATGTGGGAGAGGTCTACTAATACCCTCCTGTACGTGTGACCCAGTTTTTGGGTTTACACGGGGACTTAGGACCCTTTTTACCTTTTTTTTTGTTAGTACTTTTTTCTCTTTATTTTCTTGGTTTTTTTTTTAGTTTATTTTTATGACTAGACGAAAGTGGATTAAGTCAAAGTAGAGAGAAATGGCTCAATAGATCTAACAAGTGTGCCTGTTAATAGCTAGATGGACTGCATTAAGAGATGTCAAGTCAGTAGAATAGGTAAAGAGAAGACAGTAGTGAAAACGAACTTCGCAAATTAGATTTTGATACTATTTGAAAGAATCTAAGCTTCCAACCAACACCTTACGACTATGAGTGGAGTAGTACAAAACCTTATAAGTTTCTTTACAAACCCTTAGGCAACTAATGTGGGACAAGTACTCTTAGGCTAATGATCAACAAAGCCTGCTCATTGTGGCATCAGTCTAAGGCTCCATTGTCATGACTATCTATCCTCCCTTGATCAACTATTATATGACCCCGTTCAATTACCATATAGGAAAAGACAACGAGAAATGATCTTTAATACTCTCTTCATCCCAATTTATGTGACAATCAGGGGCGGATCCACCTCCCGACCTACGGGTTCACGTGAACCCAGTAGATTTTGCCCAAACAATGTAAATGTGTTTGAAAAATTTAATAAATATCTATAAATGGTCGAATGTGAATCTAGTTACTATTGAAAATTTATTTGAAGTCGTTGCAGGAACTCATAAGCATTAAATTCTGGATCCGCCTCCGGTGACGGTGTTTGACTGGGTACGGAGTTTAAAAACGAATGAAAGACTTTTGAAACTTGTGGTCTAGAATAAGCCATAGATATTTGTGTGGCTGTAAATCATCTCATTAAGAATACAATGAGCATTTTAAAATTAAATTATTACTAAATATAAAAAGGTGACTTTTTTTGAACCGACTAAAAAGGAAAAGTGCCACATAAAATACGAAGGGAGTACAATTTTGCTAAAACTTTACTCAAAATAGATTAAGATGTGCAAAACAAGGCAATATAATATAGTAATGTATTATAGAAGTTTAGATACTTGGTGATGTTTTCTTTTTATTAAAAATTTTGGGTGCACTAAGGACATGTTGGTAAGGAAATTGCAAATGAAGAAGATTGAGCATAAGACCATGAAATAAGAGATGTCCAAGTGACTGCTCCACTTATAGCAGCCATTCAAAATCATATTACAAACAACCACCATCAATGACAAAATCTTCAAGATAAAAGATGTTTCAAGAATACTGCAGCTGTCAGATTTCAGTAATATTCACAAGCAAATCCTAAGTCCTTAAAAACTCTCCCCTTTCCGTCCCCGTCTCCTCCCCATCCCCCTCTTCCAAATCATATATGAAAGGCTCTCTTTAACTTTGGAGGCTCATGCATCAGCCAAATCACATACAAAAGTAACAAGCACTAAGAAAGCGATTAATAGGAGGTGAACTAAAGGAGGAAGTAGGAGAGGCTATTTCCTTTGTTTGCTTAGAAGTATGAGGAGTGTGAGATAACTGGAAAAGTATGCTCCCCTTCAATATAAGTTTTTCCAACTCCTCGTAATTGGAAGGGAAGGAGGAAATAATCTTGTACTTTCTTTTTTAGCTGTACCAAACGACCGGAGGAGAAGGTTAAATACTCCTGAAGTGCAAGTAATCGGAAGGCTCACCTCTTCCAAACCAGCTTCAGAATGTTAATAAAATTACACTCGATCACTTTCTCGTCCAACATAACACCTTCCAAACTAGCTCTGAGCATTAGTTCCCAAGGAAAGTGTACATATTTAAAGCAATAGGAGAAGAGAAACAAATACCAAACAGAACATATGAAAAGATATTCATCATCCCATGTTAAAAACCATATCCACTTTGGTAATTTATATGCCAATTGCTCACACGCTAATTTCTACATTTATAAAATTGAACCTAAGATGAGGTACATAAAGCAGCGCCTAGGAGATCCTTCCAACTATTGATTGCATAAAGACACTGAAATTACAAGATCCTCCTCAAGCTTTGTCAAAGATTTTTCCAATTTGTTTTCCGAGCTACGTTGCTCGGACTCTTCGAAAATGTCACCAGGTGCATGTCGGATCCTCAAAAAGTAGTGTATTTTTGGAGGATACGACACGGGTGCGGCAGCACTTTGGAGAATCCGCACAACATAGTTTCCAAGTTTCCCGCAATACGGACTTTGTGGAGAAGCTCAGTTTCAATAGTTAAGACTTGAATGTTTTCGTAAAACAAAGATGGGATTAGCCTCTTGGTAGATGAACTTTACTTTAATGACAACTCTTTAGCCAATAATTTGGAAGATCAAACACCACAAACTTTACAAAGGAATAAAGAGAAACTTATGTTTCTTATTCAATTTCCTCCATCTAAAGAGAGAAAGGTTCAAAACTTTCTCATTCCTCCTCTTGCAGAAGCAAAACCCCTTTCTCCAATTCTTTTTTTTTTTTTCGCCCCTTTCTCTTTTTCTTTTCTGGTTGTCCTATTGAGTGGCTAAAATATAGAAACAGCCATTAAATGATTCCAAATAGGCAAAAGAAATCACAATTTTCAAGAAAAAGTCAATGGTAGCAAATAATGTGTTCAATAAACAACACATAATCACTCAACAGCCTAAATTCACCAAATTTGAAGACAAAATAGAAACAGAAACTAAACTAAGAATAAACAAGGACACAAAAATTGATAATTAAGAATCTGAATACATACCCCATGCAAGCCAGAAAGTGACTGATCCAAGCACTGAAAGAAGTGTAAATCATCATATATCTAAACATACAAGAATTATCCAATTGGTCTTCAAAGCTCCCAAATGAAACAGATCACAAAACCCAAGCATAAAATTCCAATCTTTTTCTGCACCCAAAAAAAAAAAAAAAAAACCCTTTTTCAGTTTCAAGAATCAGATTAATACAAAAAACAACTTTTCTTTTCCCTTACCTTAGAGCAACCATACATATATATAAATGGATAATAAATACAACACATTTATTTATTATCAAAATATATAAACGGTAATTAAACTGAATTCCAAAAGGGTGTTTCTATACCTGGAAAAAAATGAGACTGGGGGCGATCCTCTCTCTCTCTCTCTCTCACACACACACACACAGAGACACACACTGTTTCTCTCTCTGCTTTATCTGTGGGTTTGATATTTCAATAGTGGACTAGGGAGTGAGGTGGCCTAGTTGGTGAATCATTAGGTGTCTCTGAATGGTGTAATTCAGTGATTTATAAAATAAGTGGAGAATTATGAGATTTTAAGTTTAATTAGTGGATATAAAAATATTAAATTAATTTTTAATCTGCATTAAGTTTTGAGTGAAAATAATAGCACAAATTGGCTCAAACAGAATAATTTTATCTTTATCTTTATGCGAATTATCATGTGTGCTTTGGGGTAAAGTGGTATTACTACTACAATTTTTAGAATCAAGAATCTGATGGGATGGGCCACGTGAGTGTGATGGTTAACTGAATGGAGTATTCAGTAGTAATTGTTGATTGATTCTTGTGGATAATACTACTCCTATTTCTGTATTCCATAGTACTATGAGTTTGGGAAATATAAGGATATTGTTGAGTTTTGTTATTTTTTATTTTTAATTTACTTTTTTCCTAATAATTGTGATGTTGGTATTAGTTTACGTGCACATATTAATTTTACGAGGTACCCCTGCCTCTTAACGAAATACGAGGTAATTATATTTACAAAATTTAAACTAATAAAGAAATCACATAATGTTTTTACTTCTATTAGAATTTGAACTTGAAATCACATATTTTTTAACCCACCTCATTAACTACTTGTGTACACCCTTGGGTGGATGGACTGTTAGATTTCATTATAGACCTAGCATAAACAAATGAATTTTAAAAAACGTGCTCCTTGCTAGCATCCTTAACTTTTAAAAATGTATGTTTCATATAATTGGTATTATAGTAGACCGACGTTCATTCCAGAGTTCGTGTTAGTACATTTTAATAAGAGCGTATTGCAGACTTAAAACAAGTAAATATAAAGTAAGAGTACTCGGACATATAAAAATTATAGATGTAACATTTCATACTTCAACCCAGCTTTATCTTTCTATATATATATATATATATATATTATTTTTTTGGGCGTGTGTTTTTCTGGTGGAGGCTTTTTCTATTTCCTTTTTGACTTTTTGGGGGTGAGGGTTGTTGGTGGATTTGAATTGATATGGACGACCTCGACCAAGAGACAGGGGCGTCTCTTGGATATTTAAAAACGATTAGATCCACTGAATCATACCCTACCGAATTGATTTTCAGATTTTTTTTAATGAAGTCATAGATTTTAATATAAATTTATAATCTTACCGATAACTAGGGTAGAAAATAAGCAAAAATTTTTTTGAACCGTACCTAATAAATTTAGATGTGAAAATAATATTTATTTATTAAGTTTAAAAATAATAAAGCATTAAAATTTTTCTTGTGCCTTGAAATAATGAAAACGGTTACAAGCCAACAACTAAACTCACAATCCTAATTCCTAACCTATTATGCTATTCCTATTGAAATTAAATTATTTTCAACATATTCACTAACAAGGCACAAGGTATTATAACAATTATGAATAAACTATAATGTATTAAATATGTTTCCTTTCGTATGATTTAGATTTATCTTTTTGAATATATAATCTTCCGTATACTTTATTCTCGAGTCCCAGCTTGGTTCATACTCTGTCTTTTCTTTGTCTTTGCTTAGTTTCTTTTACACTGCTATAAATAGTTGATGGATCTATACTTTGACCATCTTTCATGTTTTCTTAATTCATCACTCTTTGAACAGTAAAAATGTCTAGAGAGTTTTGTGAAGTCCTGTAAAAGTACACAGGTCATTGTATTCTACTTTTACTAGTGACTTTTACATGACACTGAAAAAATAACCAAAAATTAACCGAACCGTACCGATACAAAGAGAAACCGACATGATTGGGATAGTTTCAAAAAATCTAATTTTAATTATACATACTAGAATAACCGAAAAAATAGTATGGTACAGATTTTATAAAATAACCGGCCGAACCGAACCATTGACACCCCTACCAAGAGAGAAGAGAGCGTAATAATAACAAAAGCAAAGTGATTATGTAATTTATGAATATAAACTTGTTTATACAATTTTTGGTAAAACATTACTGTACTGAAATTTCTTAATCTGATACAAAAGAATAAATCTTCATATTTATCCAAATTTCTCTGGTGTGAAACAAAAGTTGCGAGTCGTAGATAACAACATACTTGTACTTTTACTTTATAGATGATATTCTAACAGAATAAATGACAATTTTCAAATGCATTTATTCAATAAGAAAAATCATTGAAGTTTTTGGGCATGACAAAACCAGGGTAGTGTTGCTTGTAGCAGAGTACCTTAATCAAATATCTGTCTATAGTGGGCTAAGAAAAAAGAAAGAAAAGATACTAGTGTTCCCTTGTCTGGATTAGTTTGTGCGAATGTGTGAGTTATATTGAATACTCAGGAAACTTGAACTATAGCGTAATATACTATTCAAAGCGTGCGACAATTGATTTATACATTAAAATACAATAAGAAAACTTAATGGAGGATAATAGTTCCACCACCGATTTATGAGACCATCTAAATTTAAATAAGATAACACAAACAATTTTGAAATAGAAAAGGTCACATTAAACCCCTTGCCTGAGTTTTGAAAGGCATATGCATTCATTTAATGTGATATTCTACTGTTGAAATATGACCAGAGAAACAGAGAGGTCCCGTAGAGATGTGAGGCGACTTGAACACAAAACAAAACTGAAATGTAGTAATCAAAATAATTGACATCCAATAATTCACCTAACAAGGGCTCCAATATTGTTGACACAGTTATCAAAAGTTCAGTTCAGATCCACTGACAAGCAAAGTCCACCTTCACTTTTCTACAACGAAATAAAACTGTTAACAACCAAAAATATATAGGTTCTAATTGCACAAGAAATAACTTTCATTTACTGGTTTCACAGTTCAACACTGTAACATTGTGCCTGGGCTCTATCGAATAGCTCAAGCCTAGCAACCTGCTTTGATGGATAATTCATCGACCTTTTTTTCTTTTCTGATGGACCAATCAAATAAATGAAAGTGAACGAAGTTGAGTTTCCACGGGAAAAGAAAAGAAAATTGAAATTCATCCTCTTTTTTTCTTTTCCGACGGATAAATTATTCTCATGGTCAATAGTAGTAGAAAGCAAGGGGAGAGAGACATCTGCCTTGGTAATTAACAACAAGAATATAAGGTACTAAGTACTAACATACTTATAGTTCATTGTAATTGTAATAGCGCATATAACAGATGTACTTCAGGGTGTGATGGTTAAGAGGAAAAAACAGAAAGCAAAGCTGAGCAAAATTCAAGAATGCATCAATGTTTAGGAGTATCTGAGCGTTGCACTCTTTGTGGTAAAATTTTACTGCTTACTGTTGAATAGAACGGAAACCAGGCCCCTTTTCCACCAAGGTGTCACAGTTGGCTCAGTCTTCCCAGGAACAAGAGAAGTCAGACCTGTCCGGATAACCTCGGTTACTGAAGTATCCTGCTTGACCCTCGTCATTACAGGCCTGAAGAGGTATCAGTAAAAAGTTTAAGTAGTCTGGCATATCTTATACTTATGCTTGTATGTAACATAGCATATGGGACTAAATATTTAAAGATGGTTGTGCAATACAAGAAAGTAACAGATTCATCCAACAGGAAAGCATAGTGGACATATTTCACAGAAAGGTATAACAACTTCTAAACATGGATTCTTGCACCATATTTGCATCCAAATATTAGACAACAAATCAAGATAGCAACTCAAATTAAAAAAGAGAATTCTTGCAGTGGAAAAATATCAAGGACAAAATCTCTTCCTTTCTTATTTTTTCGTAAGTACAACAAAATCTCCTCTTCTAAATGACTTTTAAATCAGAGTAAAATGTAGTTTAAGGTACAGTTAGTTTCTCTAGTTCCACATACTTCGTCTAAACAACCATGAGCTGTTTCAACATTTCAAAGGTACTCTTTTTCTTCGAACGACTAATGGAAGCAACATTACGGCTTTGGATTCATAAACTAGGTCTGAGCCATTGGCATATCCAATTTATATACAGTAACTTTCTCCAGTCAACTTTATTATTTGGCCTGGTTCTGTTTTAATCCATCCCAAAATTATGACTTATTCTTAGATGGCAAAGGCTACCCACTTTAAAGAAGTCAACATAATAATTAATTCAAGTCAACACCCAACGGAAGTACAGAGATGATAAACAGGGTACATGAGACTTTTCAGAAGCAAGGACTTCTAACGTCAAATCCGCATAAAATAATCTGATAATTATGATTCTGAGAATGTGTGCAATGTGTGCCGCTCTGTGAGGCTCTCTTCCTTGATCAGAAGTCTTCCCTGCCCAATTTTGATAAAATGAAATGTTCCCAAACCGAAATCTCTGATTTTTCAAAAGAAAAATGAAATGCTACCCCGGTGCTTACCACTTAGGATGCCAAAACTCTCATGTAAGTGCTATCTCTACCCCTGTGTATACTTGGCATATCTCTATTTTAGTTCGTGTGAAACAAAATGAGATTCAAGTACTAGAAACTTCAGGTTTTTACCTGAATGGATTACTTTTTCATATTAAAAGCGATAAATAAGCCTTAGAATGCATACATGGTTGATATGAGACCTTCGGACGCAAATGTTGAATAGCCTTGTCGCTGTTTGTGCTTGGGATTAGCTGTGCATAGAACATATACTCGCCCACGTCGCTTGATTGTTCGACAGAACTCGCACATCTTCTTCACTGATGCCCTAACCTTCATGGCTGTTAATGATCCAAACCAGAAATGATGAGAAATTTATCCATGAGCATGACTAGGAAATACCACAAGCATTCACCAGAGTAAGATTTTAACTTTTCATAAATCAGAGTCGGCAAAACAACGAAAGGAACTATAGTTTGATTAGCACAAAGTTTAGCTTTGCTTCTTGCCTAAATTGCAATGTTCGCCACTGCCGAAATTCACCTAAGGTACCATGCCATCCAGTGATGGATTCAGGAATGAAAGTCAATATACAGATCACAATACGAATTTATTAAGTCCTAAAATCAAAATCCTTGAAAGTCTTCATATTTCAATTCCCAAGCAAATAGTTATTTATAAATTCATAAAAAAGGAATGAAGAGTATTAGGGCACAAGTTGAAGGAGATAACTGTACAAAATATTCAAGTAGAATAGTCAAAAGTGAAAAGCGCAAAAAACACCAGAATTTGTTCGGTCTTTAAGCGCAAGGCGAAATTAAAGCACGGACTTTAACAAAGAAAGGTGCTAATGAAGTGTGTGTGTATAATGTATTACCAAAAAAACAAAGAGAAACAATACTACTTGGAAAAATGAATCGAACTAACTAAAATTATGCTAAATACATGAAGTAAAAATTATGTCAGTCAAGTCTAAAACAATTTTTAAATTTCTGATTTAGATGAAAAGATGCAGTTTAATGTTCTCAAGAGCTAGTTTTTACATGAAATTTTAAATTTATTATTCTTAATAACTAAAAATTTACTCGTAACATTTCCTAGCAATTAGTATATCAGCTTCCCAACAATACTAATTGTTTACTACTACTCCTCTAAAGATAGAGCCCATGGGTGATGCGTCCCATGCCTTAGCACCTTAATGCCTATTCCAAGGCGTCACTTAAGTGAGGCGAAGCACACAACCTGGGTTCAACTGAGCTGCAGGGCTTAAGCGCGCTTACGAGCCTTTAGCAACAGTGTCTTCAATTTGAAGGTCCATTTTACATACAATTCACCCTCTCATAATAATATTCCATATTAATGATCTTATTCTTTCATTCTGTTTTCATTTTCTGAGAGATGTTTTTCAGAAAATTTACTGGAAATAGATAAATACATAATCAAAACTTTCGAGCCATCACGAAATGGGTTTACAATAAGGGTTTAGGGTTTTAGCATATAAGAAACATAAATAAGTAAATATGGGGGACGGAGAGAAAGAGAATTAGGGGTACCTACTTGATTTTTCCGGAGAAAGAGATCGCCGATGAGTTCGCCGCAGAGCGATACAGAGATTAAAGTTTAACAGCCGACGGAGAGGGGTGGCTATGCAAATTCAATTGAATCGATTTCACCAAAACATTCAAAGGAATTGGTGGGCCGAAATCTATAGCAATTTGGATCTAGAATTGAAGTCCATTTAGAATTTGGGCTTATTGATTTGAGGGTATGCCAGTCCAAATTATTCCATACAGTTTGGTTCTTTGTTCCTATACAATATTTGAAATTTATTTTTCAAAATTATTCTATATTTGTATATTATCCGACCTAACTGTATTTATCTTATAGTTTATTATTAATGCCTTAAATTAGGGGATTCGGTTATACCATTTTCTTTTTTTCTTTCCTCTTCTCTTTCCCTATTTTCTGCCGTCTCTCTCCATAATCAATATATTATTAGTACCTTAAATTAAAGGATTTAGTTATGCCTTCTTCTTTTTTCTCCTCTCCTCTTTCTCTATTCTCTACCACCTCTCTCCACCCAAAAGCGTGGAGAGTTGAATATTGAATCCTTGATGCATACCTCCGTGAAACTCAAAATTTAAGTAAAATGTTCAATGCCTCCACCTCCGTCGATGTAACACCAGCAGCAACGACAATAAAAACTCGACGATGATAGATTTATATGGTACATCACATATAAATTAAAAATGAAATTTCGTACAAATTTGATATATCTACAACAACATATAAACTAAAAATAAATTTTATACAATTTATTTATAACTTATCTGCAACTTTTATATATTATTTTCACCCGGTGAAATATAACTACAACATCATATAACTTAAGTGCATTTTTCATACAAATTTTACACAATCTATGTTTTATATGATTTGTATATACTTTGTATGTGGTGTGTTCTTCTTCCTCTCTAAAATTCCAATCAAAACTTTCGCCTCTTATTACAATTTTGATACATATCAACAGCTTTATGTATACAATTATCTTTCAACTTTCATACAATATTCAAATAAAAAAATACAATTATAACAGAATACAACTTAAATACAATTTACATACAACTATAATATAAATTTATATACAATTTTAATACAATTTTATATGCATATTGAATTTCATGTCTTCTTCTTCTTCTTCTCCTCCTCCTCCTTCTCCTTCTTCTTATTCTTCTTCCTCTTTTTCTTCCTCTTCTTCTTCTTCCTCTTATTTTTCCTCTCCTCCTTCTTCGTCTTCCTCTTCTTCTTCTTCCTCTTCCTCTTCCTCTTCCTCTTCCTCTTCTTCCTCTTCCTCTTCTTCTTCTTCTTCTTCTTCCTCTTCTTCGAGTTTCAATCTGAAATTCAGCCAAAATCAACTTTAAAGTTTTAAAATTGAGATATAAACTTTAAAATATATTTTCAATTATTTGCAACAACACCCAATCCAAACAAATAATATTTTTTTAAAAACTGAAATTCAAATTCAAAGTTTTGAAGTTTTTTAATGGCTGTCAATAGTGGAGAGTCAAACACCTTTAAAATTTATTGATTGATAATTTCAATTCGAACACCAATTGTGCAACGTGAAAGGAAATCGCTAAGTTAAAACTCTATAGTAAAACGATTGAAATCTATTGATGAATTCGCTGAAGAAAAAAAAGGATAAAGTAGATGAGAAAATAGAGAAAAACAGAGAAAATCGAAGGAAGAAAAATAGGATTGGGAAAAGAATAGAGAATGTGTGCGTGTGCATGCGTGTGTGTGTGTGTGTGTGTGAGAGAGAGAGAGAGAGAGAGAGAGAGAGAGAGATCGAAGAGAGATCGAAGAGAGAATAATTAATATTTCCTTTTAATCCTAATATAAAAAGATACTTATTAATACTAATTTGTATATAATTGAAAAATTATATATCAATTTGTGATTAAGTTAACTAAACATAAACAGTAAGGGTAAATAAGTTTCTAATATAGTACATATAGGTAAAAGAAATTCAAATTATATATACACATACATAAACAGAACACATATTTTTTTTGGAAAACTACACAATATAGCCGCTCAAAAAATAATAGCCAAATATATATATATATATATATATATATATATATTTATATTAATATATAATATACATATTTTGTACATGGTTCATGTATATTTTTTTATAAATTTGGCTAGCAAATATAATTATTTTGGCTGACCGCCAATTGTGGTAAAAGCCCTATTGTTTCTTGTCATTTTTTATTGTTATACATTAAGTAAGTACTAAAAGTCTAAAATTAATATAAAGTCACCAGAACTATTAACATGTAGTGAAATTGAACAATTCTTTAGTTTCTCCAAGATATAAGCTTACAAAATTTCGAATCAAGGGTTCAATATAAATTTTAAAAATAGCATAACAGTTAATAGGAAAGACATGAATACAATTGAGCACCAGTGACGGGAGGTTATTGGACTCAATACAGTTCAAATTGTGATCCCCTAATACTCAGGTTAATCGTACATAGATTTTATGGATAAGTCTACGAATAAACCTTATATGCACCCGGTGTTTAAGAAATAGTGACGATTCATTTTCTTTTTTTTTCATAATTTCTTATAATAAATAACCATTTGGTTCATTTCATCAAATACAAAACATCTAAATTACTTGAATGAAATATTTGTAATATCTCCTATTAAATAATGAGTACTTATGGAATTTTCAAGAAAAAATAATATAATATAATAAATAAATAAATAAATAAATAAATAGCAATCAAATACTATAAAGACAACAAAAAAAGAAAGAAAGAAAGAAATAAAGAAAATAATAATAATAAAATAAAGAGAGAATGCAATTAGTGGGCCTTAACCCATCTGGTCGAGTATGAAGCCATAAAAGGGATTTTAAAAACAAGAAAATCCCTTAGGCCACAAAGCATCAAAAAGTAAAACAAAAGAAGACAAAAGCACTAAAGTGCCGAGAAAACCTGGGACGGGAATTTGAGTAAAGGTGGGGGAAGTCTAAACCCTATCTGTTACTTAAGGAATAAGATTAGGGGTTGGAAAGAGGGGCTTTAACAGTAAGCCGTGACTGGGAAAGAGAAAAAAAGAGAAGAAGAAGAAAACTTTGGACAGAGGCTTTAAGAAGAACTAGGAGTTGGAATTGAAAGTAGCAATTCTCCTTTGGCTCAAGAGGTTAACCTTCTTCTTATCGTCTATTGAATTATTTTACTGCATCTATGCGATTTTACAAAGTACAAAAGAATTCAATATTAGTTTATTTTTTAAAAAAAAATTCTATGGAGAGTAAGGCTATAAAGGTTTGGTTTAAGCACAAATAGATCTAATTTTAAAGGAATAAATTATACTAAATAGTTTGAAATTGATAGATTATGGACTAGTTCTATAAGTAAATATAAATCAACAAATTAAGACTAAACATGAACCCCGATGGTTGGGTATTTTAAATTAGTTATGAATTAGTTTAAACTAAAAATTGACACGAGGTTGATATGATGTGATTATAGATTGATCGAAGGAAGTTATACGGATTGCTCGAGGTGAAGTGTTTGGCATTTCGATACGAGTACTGTGAGTAGTAATCTTACTGCAATTTGTATTTTCATAACTTGCATAATTTACACATGATTTTTAATATGAATATGTTACCGATATTTTGAGTTGCATGTGGGAAAAGTCTTTTACTCGATATGATACTGAAATAGTTAATTGAGATGATTACCATTGTTTTAAATATTCCTGCTGTCACTAGATATGTTTTATCGTTACTTGAATTTTCCATTATCAAAAATGAAATTACATGATTTGATAAGAACTGAAATTGCCTATATTGTTTTAAAATATTTTCCTACGAGTATATACGAATTACAGAGACAAGCATAATGGGAGTAGACTTTGAAGGATCCCGTAGCTAACGGCCGGTTCGTTAGACATGGTGCACCTTGTAATTACCGATTATCGTTACAGCCCTCGCTAGTGGGAAGGTAAAACTAGCATACCGTTATTGATTTTCCCTTGAGTAGGGACTACCGTTATATTTGACTTCTTGCGAAGAAGTCCACAGTTATACCGATTACATGATCCGGTCATTGAAACCTCCCAAGTATGAATATTGATGTTATACAGAGGTTACCGACCTTATTACTGAATTGTCAATTGTATTATACTACAAGAAAACATGATGAGACTGAAAATTATTTATTGCTTCTAAAAAGGCATTCTTATGATATTTTTGTTTAATATACTAGCATGTTTTCTAACTTGTCCCTAATCAAAAACGGTTGTGGTTAAGTGTTATTACTCACTAAGCTAGCGACTCACTCCTTGCTATTGTTTTACAGAGACAGTAGTTGACGCTGGCGAAGATTTCATTAATTAGAGCGCATTTCGGTTGATAGTTCTTGGAAAGCCTCGCACTTGTTCGCGTGGGCGGAGATTTTATTTATTATTATGATCTTTTCTTTGAACTCTTAGAGTCGCTCCATAGTCATTATTTTAGTGTCATGAGTATTCTTTATTTATTATAGACTTATGATGAGTATTGCACTTTCTTATTGAAATTGGAGATAAATTAGTATTTCTGGTTGTTAGAGGGTTGAATTTTAATGGTGGAGGCTTGTTTGGTTAATTGATAAGTTGTTGATTAGTTGGTTTGATATTAGGATGGTTGGTTGTTGATTTTGAGACTCTATTGTCCGATGAGGCTTTCTTGGGAGCACTTGCTCCTAAGTGCCGGTTATGATCCTAAATTGGGTCGTGACAAAGTTGGTATCAGAGCATAGGCTTTAAGTCTCGAGTCATGGAGCAATGTTTAGTAGAGTCTTATTCATGGCTATGTAGGCATACTTATGATCTTGAGGCTACTGAACATCTAGGAATATTTTTCCTTCTTTCATTCATGATCGTGCTTTGAGATAACTTGATATTTACTTTGGAGTATTTCTTTCGCAGATGGCTAGGACACGCACACCCTCATATGCTGGACGTGGTACTGCCCGAGGTGGCGGTCAAGTCGGGGCTCATCAGACTTGAATACAAGTCGCTCCTCAACGTGAATTTGTGAACATGGATCAATCTCAAGCTGCTATGCCAGATCATGTGCAAGAACAAGGAGTTCAGGACGCTCCACCACCAGTGCCAACTGTTTTACCTACTGTTACCTTACCTGCAGACACAGTGGCAAGGTTGTTGAATGTGTCAGAGCCATTGGTGCCTACTCAGGGTGGAGGTTCAGCTCCTCAGGCTACTTTACAGACACAGGCACATGCACAGACTCAAGACTTTCAAGAATAAGGAGGTATCCCTGCGAGAGTTCCTGAAATTAAAATCACCAAAGTTCACAGGTTCTGATAATTCACCAGATCCTCAAAGTTTCTTGGATGGGACACTTAAGTCATTATGTGCTCTAGGATGTTCTAGTGAGAGGGTCGTGGAGCTCGCAGCATACAAACTAGAGGATATGACTAACATATGGTATGAAACTATATTGCTAGGAAGCCCAGAAAGAGAAACCCCATTGACATGGGATGAGTTCAGTAAGTTGTTTATGGATCATTTTCTTCTAGACAGCCTGAGGAAAAAATATGCTAGAGACTTTGAGAGATTGTTTCGTACTCCAGATATGGATGTGTCAACCTATAACACGAAATTTTGTAATCTGGCGAGATATGCTACTTAGTACCTACTCAAGAAGCTCGAGTTCAGAGGTTTGTTGATGGGTTGGTTGGTTTTGGTTGTCTATATATAGCAGTAGCCCCACATATGAAGACTTTGTCCTACACTGATGCAATTGATCTCGCTAGAAAGATTGAAAATGAGGGAAGTGATGAGCGTGCAAACAGTGATTTAAGTAAGAAGGCCAAGACAGGAGGATTTTTCAATGGCGGTTTTAGTTAAAATCGCAGAGCAGGAAATCAGGGACAACAGCAACAGGGTTCTCAAACAGGGACACATTTGTCTTCACAGTCTGCATACAGACCACATTACAGAAAGGGTACAAGGGGACCATCATCCGAAAATCGTAATTCTGGGAAGATATATGCCACTACTCTAGTTAGCCAGACCTGTGGTAGATCACATTTGGGCCAGTGTCATGTTCTGACTAGAGAGTGCTTTCGATGTGGCCAGTTGGGACATCACTTGAAGGATTGTCCTCAGCCTCCGAGGAATTTCAACCAGGCTTCTATTCAGTCAGCTGCACCTACTCATACCACTCGTAATACCTTAGGTGCTACAGGTACATGAAATAGTGGTCGAGGTGCTGGAGATCATGCTACTGTGAATCAAGGATAAGGGAATGCTGGTAGAGGTCAGGCGAGAGTTTTTGCATTTACTAGACAGGACGCTCAGGCCTCGAATGCAGTGGTTACATGTATTCTTTCTATCTGTTCATTTGATGAACTTGGGTTGATTGATCGGGGATCTACTCACTCCTATGTGTCCTCGTATTTTGCTTTGAGGTTTAGTAGACAACCTGAGCTATTGAATGATCCTTTTCTAGTTGCTACTCCTGTTGGAGAGTCTCTATTAGCTGAATACATGTATCGTGCTTGTCAGATTTGGGTTGAGGGTAGAGATACTCTAGCTGACCTTATTGTACTTTTAACATGCTGATGCGAATGGATTAGTTATCTTATTGCTATGCTATCGTTGATTGTCATGCAAAGATAGTTAAGTTTGAGATACCAAACGAATCCAGTTTTGTTCTAAAAGGGGGTCAGGTTCCGGAGACTTGCTAAGTTGTGTCTTTTATGAAGGCTCAACGTCTTCTGAAGAAAGGTTGCTTGGGTCTCTTAGCTATTGTAAATGACACAATAAAGGAAACAATTAGTATAGAAAATGTACCGGTAGTGAGAGAATTTTTTGATGTATTTCTTGACGATTTACCAAGATCACCTCCAGTACGAGAAATAGACATTAGTATTGATTTGCCACCTGACACACTGCCCATATAGATAACCCCCATATCGGATGGCACCAGCAGAGTTGAGGGAGCTAAAGCAACAATTGCAAGATTTTTAGATAAGGGTTTTATCAGACCTAGTGTATCACCATGGGGCGCACCAGTATTATTTGTAAAGAAGAAAGACGGATCTCTCAGAATGTGCATTGACTATAGACAGTTGAACAAGATAACAATATGCAATAAATATCATTTGCCTCGTATAGATGACATGTTTGATTATTTACAAGGAGCTGCCCACTTTTAAAAAATAGACCTTTGATCTGGTTATCATCAACTTAGAATCAAAGATGAAGATATTTTTAAGACTGCTTTCAGAACTCGATACGGGCATTATGAGTTTCTTGTGATGCCCTTCGGACTGACTAATGCTCCAGCTGCATTCATGGATTTAATGAATAGTTTGTTCAAGCCGTTTTTGGATAGATTTGTAATAGTATTTATTAATGATATCCTGATATATTCTCATAGCCAAGGTGAACACGAGAATCATCTGAGGATTGTGTAACAAACATTGTGAGAACATCGGCTTTATGCTAAGTTCTCAAAGTGTAAATTTGGGCTAGACTCAGTAGCATTTTTGGGGTATGTCGTAACCAAAGATGGAATTATGGTAGATCCTACAAAGACAGAAGCAGTGCAGAAATGGCCCAGACCTACTTCTCCTACATAGATTCGCAGCTTTTTAGGCTTAGCAGGCTATTACATGCGTTTGTGCAGGATTTTTCCAGAATTGTAGCACCACTGACTTAGCTAACACAGAAAAATGTAAAGTTTCAATGGACGGAGGAATATGAGCAGAGCTTTTAGAAACTCAAAAGCATGTTTGACAACTGCACCAATATTAGCCTTACCATCAGATTCTGGAGGATTTTACAGTATTCCGTGACGCCTCGAGAGTGGGATTAGGATGTGTTCTCATGCAAAACGGTCGCGTTATAGCTTATGCTTCGAGACAATTGAAAAAGCACGAGCAAAACTATATTACCCAGGATTTGGAGATGGCTGCAGAGGTATTTGCTCTAAAATTTAGAGGCATTACCTATACGACAAAACTTGTGAAATTTATATTGACCATAAAAGTCTGAAGTATATCTTTCAGCAGAGAGATCTGAATCTTCGGCAGCGTCGATGGATGGAACTACACAAAGACTATGATTGTTCTATTTTGTATCATCCTGGAAAAGCCAATGTGGTGGATGATGTATTGAGCGAAAAATCTATGGGGAGTTTGGCACATATAGCTCTTACAAAGAGACTTTTGGCCAAAGATATTCAGACACTAGAAGATACAGGTATCAGTTTTAGTGTCGGAAATTTAGAGGCATTTTTGGCTTGTGCTCAGGCTACGTCTTCATTAGTTGAGCGCATTAAGGCCACCCAATATGAGGATGAGTGATTATGAAAATATAGAGATGAGGCCTTAGCCGGTAAAAGCAAGGATATGATTGTTGAAAGTGATGGTGTTCTTCGAATAGGTGACAGGCTATGTGTGGCAAACGTAGATGGGTTGAGGCATGCTATTCTTGAAGAAGCCCACAACTCTAAATACACTATACATTCTGGATCCACAGAAATGTATCATGACCTGAAGCAATTTTATTGGTGGGAAGGTATGAAGAAAGATGTTGCTAACTTTATTTCTAACTGTTTGACTTGTCAGCAGGTCAAGAATGAGCATCAGCGACCCGCATGCCTGTTACAACAAATTAAGATTCCAGAGTAGAAATAGGAAAGAATTACTATGGATTTTGTCGCCGGTCCACCACGAACCCTTAGAGGTTATGACTCTGTATGGGTGATTGTAGAACGATTGACAAAATCAACACCCTTTTTGCCAGTGAAGACTTCATGTAGTGGAGTAAGATATGCACAGATATTTATGAACGAAATTGTCATACTTCACGGAGTTCCAATATTCATCATCTCTAATAGAGGATCACCGGTTAACTTCACGCTTTTGAAAATCTTTTCAAGAAGTATTGGGTACACGAGTAGATCTTAGTACTGCATTTCATCCACAGATAGACGGGCAATTAGAACGTACTATACAGATCTTGGAGAATATGTTAAGAGCTTGTATTCTTGAGTTTGGAGGTAGTTGGGACGCTTATCTACCTTTAGCTGAATTTGCTTATAACAATAACTTCAGTCCAGTATTCGAATGGCACCGTACGAGGCATTGTGTGGTAGAATATGTCGTTCTCCTATCGGATGGTTTGACACTGGTGAGACTAACTTATTGGGACCTGACTTAGTACAAGAAGCTATGGACAAGGTCCAGTTGATCAGACAGAGATTGCTTACAGCTCAAAGCAGACAAAAATCTTATGCAGATAAGAGAAGAAGAGACTTAGTGTTCGCAATTGGAGACAAAGTGTTCATACGAGTCTCTCATATGAAAGGTGTGATGCAGTTTGGGAAAAAGGCAAGTTAAGCCCCAGGTTTATAGGACCGTATGAGATACTAGACCGAGTGGGAGTTGTGGCTTATCGTTCGGCACTTCTTCCAGAGTTGTCTTTTATTCATCCAGTGTTTCACGTCTCAATGCTAAGAAAATGTATATCAGACTCATCTCAGGTGCTTGAAGTACCTAAAATACCGCTTGATGAGAAGTTGTCTTACGAGGAGGAGCCGATGGCTATTGTTGATAGGCAAGTAAGAAAGCTACGTTCAAAAGAAATTATGTTCGTAAAAGTTCTATGGAGAAATCATACTGTTGAAGAAGCTACATGGAAAGTGGAAGACGCTATGCGAGTCAAGTATCCTCACTTATTTCAATCTACAGGTATGCACTCGATTTAAATTCGAGGATCGAATTTCATAAGGTGGGAGAATGTAATATCTCCTATTAAATAATGAGTAGTTAAGGATTTTTCAAAAATAATACTATATATAATAAATAAATAAATAGCAATCAAATACTATAAGACAACAAAAAAAGAAAGAAAGAAAGAAAGAAAGAAAGAAAATAATAATAATAAAATAAAGAGTGAATGCAATTAGTGGGCCTTTTCCCATCTGGTCGAGTACGAAGCCATAAAAGGGATTTTAAAAACAAGAAAATCCCTTGGGCCACAAAGCATCAAAAAGTAAAATAAAAGAAGACAAAAGCACTAAAGTGCCGAGAAAACCTAGGACGGGAATTTGATTAAGGGGGGAAAGTCTAAAACCTTATCTGTTACTTAAGGAATAAAATTAGGGGTTGGAAAGAGGGGCTTTAACAATAAGCCGTTACTGGGAAAGAGAAAAAAAGAGAAGAAGAAGAAAGCTTTGGACAGAGGCTTTAAGAAGAACTAGGAGTTGGAACTGAAAGTAGCAATTCTCCTTCAGCTAAAGAGGTTAACCTTCTTCTTATCATCTGTTGAATTATTTTACTGCATCTATGCGATTTCACAAAGTACAAAAGAATTCAATATCAGTTTGTTTTAAAAAAAAAACCTATGGAGAGTAAGGCTATAAAGATTTGGTTTAAGCACTGATAGGTCTAATTTTAGTGGAATAAATTATATTAAATAGCTTAAAATTGATAGATTATGGACTAATTCTATGAGTACATATAATTCCACAAATTAAGACTCAACATGAACGTGGATGGTTGAGTATTTTAAATTAGTTATGAATTATTTTGAACTAGAAAATTGGCACGAGGTTGATATGATATGATTATAGATTGATTGAAGGAAGTTGTACGGATTGCTCGAGGTAAAGTGTTTGGTATTTCGATACGAGTACTGTGAGTAGTAATTTTACGGCAATTTGTGTTTTCATAACTTGCATAATTTACACATGATTTTTAATATGAATATGTTACCGATATTTTGAGTTGCATGTGGGAAAAGTCTTTTACTCGATATGATACTGAAATAGTTATTTGAGATGATTACCGTTGTTTTAAATATTCCTGCTGTCACTAGATATGTTTTACCGTTACTTGAATTTTCCATTATCAAAAATGAAATTACATGATTTGATAAGAATTGAAATTGCCTATATTGTTTTAAAATATTTTCCTACGAGTATATACGGATTACAGAGACAAGCATAATGGGAGTAGACTTTGAAGGATCCCGTAGCTAACGGCCGGTTCGTTAGACATGGTGCACCTTGTAATTACCGATTATCGTTACAGCCCTCACAAGTGGGATGGTAGAAGTAGCATATCGTTACTAATTTTCCCTCGAGTAAGGACTACCCTTATATTTGACTTCTTGTGAAGAAGTCCACAGTTATACCGATTACATGATCCGTTCATTGAAACCTCCCAAATATGAGTATTGATATTATACAGTGGTTACCGAGCTTATTACTGAATTGTCAATTGTATTATACTACAATAAAACATGATGAGACTGAAAATTATTTATTGCTTCTAAAAGGGCATTCTTATGATATTTTTGTTTAATATACTATCATGTTTTCTGACTTGTCCCCAATTAAAAACGATTGTGGTTAAGTGTTATTACTCACTGAGCTAGCGACTCACTTTCCGCTATTATTTTACAGAAACAGTAGTTGACGCAAGCGAGGATTTCGTTAATTAGAGCACACAGGTTGATAGTTCTTGGTAAGCTTCACACTTATTCGCGTGGGTGGAGATTTTATTTGTTGTTATGGTCTTTTGTTTGAACTCTTAGAGTCGCTCCATAGTCATTCTTTTAGTGTCATGAGTATTCTTTAGTTATTATAGACTTATGATGAGTATTACACTTTCTTATTGAAATTGGAGATGCATTAGTATTTCTAATTGTTAGTGGGTTGAATTTTAATGGTGGAGGCTTGTTAAGTTAATTGATAAGTTGTTGATAGATTGGTTTGATATTAAGATGATTGGTTGTTGATTTTGAGACAGGAAATTATTTTTTGGATAGTTCAAAAATAGGGAAAACTCTATCCGTTTTTCTGTAAAATACGGATGAGGCTTTCTTGGGAGCACTTGTTCATAAGTGCCGGTCATGATCCTAAATTGGGCCGTGACAATATTGTTCAACATCTCGTCTATATTTTGTTTATGTTATCTGTGTATGAACCAAATTTTAGATCTAGGTTTTAATACAGTTAAATTTATAGTGAAAAGGGTTAATCTAGGTCAATATTAATACTCAAATGATAGATCTAGTGTATTTATAAAGAATACCACACGTGTTCTATTGAATAGCAGTAAATAAGGGCAATAACGGAGTAATGAATGATTCAAGAATATGATAGAAAGCAATAAATGATAATAAATGGCATTTGAGTAAATAAATAGATAAAGGTCACCCGACAGGGGTGAGGTTTCCCAAATGATTCTTCTGACTATGATGGATAATAATAAGCCTTGGAATATTCCGATTCTTCTTGGATCAGGGAAGAAATGATAGATATAGATGTAAAAAGGTAAGCTTTGTATGTATACGATAAAAGAGAAAATCTTTAGAGAATGTAAATATTGTTGTTTACAAAAAGTGTCCAATCCCCTTCTATAACTACGTATCTTCCTATTTATAAGGGTACATGGGCCACAAAACCCTAGATAGTACAGCTGGGAGGAATATTCACTAGAATATTCTCTGCAGAATATAAATCCTGGAACTAGCCGTTACTGCACGCTGAAGAGAGGTTCTCATCCTCGTCCTTATCTTTGTCTTTATCAAACTACCTCAACCTCGTCGACAATGTGCCATCTTCTCATGACGTACCTTTTGAAATCAAGTGAACATGTCATATCGAAGGCACGTGACAACCTCCAAAGATTTTATTTCTGTTTACCTAGTCAACATATGATATGAAGTTTTTTACCCATATAGTTTTTTCTGTTGACCTCGGTCGTGGTCGTTGTAAAAGCCGAATGACATGTCACTTCAAGGGCCGCAAGTTTCAAACCTTAATTTTCTCGAGTAACTTCTGGAACAAGCATGTTCTTTGACGGGACCGGACGTCATGATATCATTCGTCATGATGACGTCTGTTCCCGATATGTAGCGTCGGTACACGCGTAGCCTTTTATTGGCTCTGCTGTTTCGATTTTTGGCTGCATTTATGATGACCCGCTCCAATTTCGAGATTCCTCCTCTATAAAAAAGGAGATGATAATTCAAACTCGAACTTTACCATCATTATTTGTAGTTTTGAATTGTTTTTTCTTTTGTCGAATTTTCTTCCCCACTTATCACCTTACAACTTTTCTCTCCATATTTTCAGTTTCCTTCTTCCAACTTTCTTCACATTTCATAATCACGTCGAAATCAACTTCTGGTGCTAATGAGGAAACTCAACCCACTTCACTGGCTGCTGTATTTCCAGTTCATGGAGGAGACACCATCTCCGCCGCTGAGAGGGGGTTCTCCCTTCAATAGAGGAAATCATCCCCGTAATCCCGATGCAAAATCGGATTTTCAACGGTCGCTGGAGGTGATGGCTAAGACCAATCTTCTATGACGACTAAGCTTCAAGTACGACCTTCCCCCCCAAGTAGATCTATTACCTGCAAATAACAATGAAGTGCACGCTCACCGCCCCGGGTACTGCGCTCTCTACACTTACCCATTCACCATTGGCTATTCGTTCCCTTTTCCTCTGCTAGTGGAGGAGTTTTGCCGCTTTTATTGGGTCTGTCCCGCTCAGCTCTCCCCCTACATACACAAGGTGATTAATATCATTTTGAAGTTTGCCGAGCTGGCTGGCCGAGATCACGATGCAGCATTTAATACATATGTTTGCACCCAGCTTTTACCGAGGCACGATGCTAAACCTATGACATCGTGGAGGCAAGCGCTTGGTAGTTAAAATAGATGACAAAGGTAGTCAACAATTTTGGCTCGACTTCTTTTTGTTAAGACCAAGTCCATCTTGGCCGATGCCGTAGATTTCCCTGAGGCCTGGAACCGTTCTCGTAACTATTCATATTCTTGTTTTTACCTTTTTTGAACAGTCGTATATTTCGAATTTGTGGACTTATCCTTCTCGTTTTGCATCTACTGATTGACCTCTTCAGTTGGTGGTGAATCTTGCTGATTAGGTTACATAAGTCCTCCCTTGTACTGTGGGGATCCGTGATTGGCCGAGCTTCTGGCAAAAGTTCAAACTAGCCTCCCCCTTGACAGGAAATTTGCTCTTTTGGTCGAGGTTATATTTATATTGGCCAATTTTATGATGCTCATCGTTTTTATATTTCCTCTAGGTTTTGTTAGGGGGCTGCCAGAAGGAACATGTCGCCTACGCCTTCTTTTAGGAGGAGACGGGTTGCTACATCCTCTGTCTGCCCCCCTTCTGTCCTACTGCGACCGTTTCCTCCTTCGTTTCATCCTACATTGAGGATGGGGAGGTTTCTCCGCATGACGCGGACTTGAGACCTCGTAAGAGGAAAGCTGTAGACATCGGAGAGAGTGTACATGCAGATATCGACTTATTGGAGGGCAAGGTCAAGATACGAGAAACTGCGACTGCATTCGTCGAGGAGGACATCGGGGCGGCCTCTGAGGTGCCCCCGTTAGAAGAGACAGATGCAGCTATACCTTCACGCCCCGAAGAGGAGGTGGTCGCAGAGGATGCATTTGGTGATGGCTCTGTGCTTCTTGGACGCGAGGATGCCTCTTCTTCTAGGCCAGCTAGGGATGCTTCTACTACTGATAGGGAGAAAGGCATGGTTCCCGTTGAACAGGGTGATGAATCCGGCTTTGACCTCGACCTCGAAGACCTTAAGATGATCGATAGCGGAACTAATTCGAGGTTAAGATAGTGGGGGGATCAAGAACTATCACGATTCCCATGAATTGTGATTTGTTAAAGGACACCAAGGACATGGTTAATGCCCTCGGCCCCCTCTTCTCTGAAGCTAAGCATGTGACTCTTCGAGAGCTGAGAGACAACACTTTGTCGAAGAGCATCGCCGGCCTCGCTCTTAGGGTAAGTGTCGTTGTTCTTCATTCTTTCTTTTCCGATTCCATTTGATTCTAAGTCTTATTTTTACTTTTGTTTGATTTTTATAACATTATCCTGGAAATCGAGAGTGTGCGGAGAGAGAAGAAGAGAAAGGAGATCTACCAGAGACTACGGACTAAGTACGTGGAGTTCCGCGGAAAATACAAGGAGGCTCAGAGGTGGCGGAGTCCTCCCGAATGGATGCTCGAAGAAGGGCCGATCTTTTTAGATTTGGCGAACAGAACCCTTAATGTTGAGCGGGATAACGTCCAGTCGACGGCCGAAGCTAAGGAGGCCAGGCTGGAGGAGACGATTGGTGAGTTGGATAAGGAGCACTCTGAGCTGCTTGAACGGATTTCCGCTGTTGAGGGCGAGAATGCCCGATTGCTATAACGGCCCTATACTTCTCATGCTTCTAAATTTTTTCCATTCCTCGAGAGAATTAGAAGGAATGGATCCTCGTCGAAGCCTAAGTAGACGTAATTCGAGAGTTGGGTAAAAGGGGCTTCGTCTTTGAGACGACCATGGATGAGGCTCGAGTTAAAACTGGTGAGGCCCGGCTGGCCTGCGGCTATGATCCTACCATACCTCAGCCTGATACCGAGGAAGTTGACGAGCGAGGTGTTGACCAGTTCGTGAATAGTGCTTTGTATGATTTTGCTTAAGGTCGAGGCGGGGGAGAAGAGGGCGGCGGAGATCAGGGTGGCGATAGACACTGAATATTTAGCTTCTATTTTGTTTATCTTATTGTTGCCTTGCTTTTTTTCGGCATCTTCGTGCGCATTTGTAAAGACTCTCTCATGAATATAAAAGTTGATTTTTGTTGCATATGCATCTTTTTATCTTTGTGCATTCTTGTTTTTGTACTTGTATTTTGCTTTTGTACTTTCTTCATTGTTATGTTTCAGTTGAGATGCGGCTAAGGGCTGGTAATTGTTGTTCGAGCTGGTCGAATTTGCCTTCAAGTTAAATCGAGGCCGTGGGCCGGTAAGTGTTATTCAAACTAGTCGAATGCGCCTTTTAGTTATGTTGAGGCTGAGGGCCGATGGAAGTTATTCAAAATGGTTGAGAGCGCCTTTTAGTTAGTTCTGACCGTGGGTCGATGGGAGTTGTTCGAGCTGGTTGAACATACCTTTTTGTTAAGTTGTGGCCGTGGGCCGATAGGACTTGTTTGAGCTGGTCAAATACACTTTTTATTAAGTTGTGGTTGTGGGCTGATACCAGTTGTTTGAGCTGGTCAAACGCACCTTTCATTAAGTTGTGGTCATGGGCCGATAGGAGTTGTTTGAGCTGGTTGAACACACATTTCATGGCAGAGGGACGATAGGAGTTGTTCGAGATAGTCGAATGCACCTTTCATTAAGTTATGTCCATGGGCTAATAGGAGTTGTTCGAGCTGGTCAAACGCACCTTTCATTAAGTTGTGGCCGTGGACTGATAAGAGCTGTTTGAGCTGGTCGAACATATCTTTTTAGGAGAGTAGATTCGATAAACGGATGTCTCATTTATTTCAACATCATTGCATCAGTTACATCATTTTGCCCTAAGGCTGATTTTGGAGAAAATTACAAGTTTCGGTTGTTGGCTGGCGTTCCATTCCCAGTCCTAGTATATCTTGTCCCTTCATTGTTCGACTTGGAGATTCTTGAGGAGATGGGCAATGAAAAATGTGTCTGCTCTCGCGTACTCCAACTCAAAGTGTTCCGTTCATTGCCTTGTTAAAAACCTCCTCGAGAAAACCCTACTGGGATAAAACTCAAGCGAGGAAAAAAAGAGTACGACTTACAGGGCATTCCTTGTCTTTTATAAGTTGAAATATTTGAGGTGGCTAACGTTCCAATTATTTGGTAGGATCTTCCCTTCCATAGTTTCCAGTTGGAACAAACCCTTGTCTCTTTGCCTACGAGTTTCTACGGTCCATTATTGGCTCCTAATTTGCCTTCTCGTGGATCTTTTCTGGCTTGGGTTTTGGCTTTGAGCATGTAGTCCCCGATTCTGAGTAATCGTACCTTGGCCTTTTTGTTGTAGTAGCATTCTGCTTGTTGTTTCTGTGCGACCATTCTTATATATGCCATATCTCGTCGCTTTTGACCTCGTCGAGGTCTTGTTTCCTATTTTCGTCGTTACTGGTGCTGCTTTCATTGGAGTATCTTAGGTCGTGTTCTCTGACTTTGACTGGTATGACCACTTTCGTTCCATAGACTAGAGGGTAAGGTGTTTTTCCTGTGCTCGATTTGGGGTTGTTCTATGCGCTCATAATACTTCTGGGGGTATTTTCAGCCACAGTCCCTTGGCCTCCTCGAGTTTCTTCTTCAAGATGTTTAAGATATATTTATTGGAGGACTTTGCCTGCGCGTTGTCGGCTAGGTGGTAAGGAGTCGAAAGTATCCTTTTGATGTGCCATATTTCGAGAAGCTCTGTGGTTTGTCATCCCATGAACTGGGCTCGTTGTTGCAGTTTGTTTCTTTAGGTAGGCCGAATTGACATATGATATTTTTCCATATGAAGGCGATTACCTCTTGCTCACGAACTTGGGTGAACGAGCCTGCTTCCACCCATTTAGAGAAATAGCTAGTTAAAACTAAAAGGTTTAACATTACCTTGTCCTAGTGGAAAACGGTCCCACGATGTCCATTCCCCATTTATTGAACGGCTACGGAGCGGTAACAAAGTGGAAGTGTTCGCCTGCTTGGTGGATTATTGGGGCATATTTTTGACACTGCTCGCATTTCTTCACAAATTCTAGGGCATCTTTCTTTGTTGATTTGGAAAATCCCAGTATTTCGATAATCCCAGCAACTTGCTTGACGACGAGCTAAGAATCGCAGCGTAGCTTTAATCGCCTCACCCCATATTCGAGTGGTAGTCTCAATCCTATAATTACGGACCTCATACTCGATCTCGTTGTTAGTCATATCTGGGCAACTTATTGATTGGCGAACTACTTCATTGATGGGAACCTCGAGCACGAGTCCCAGTCCGCACCCACAGGCCTTTTTTACGCGCCATCGGTGTGTAGGACCCAGAGGTTCGGTGTTCGGTAAGAACCTTGAGCGGCTTCTTTCTCGGCCTCAAGCATCACTTTTGCACTAAAGTCTGCGACAAAGTCGGCGAGCACTTGTGATTTTATTATTTTGCGAGGCTGATAAGTGATGTCGTGTTCACTTAATTCGATTGCCCACTTGGCCAGCCTCCCGATAGCTCGGGTTTGTGTAATATGCTTCTTAAAGCAAATGTGGTAACGATTGAGATTGGATGGCACTGGAAGTATGGCCTAAGCTTTCGTGAAGCTATGATAAGGGCCAGGGCCAGTTTCTCAAGGTGAGGATGCCTCGTCTCGGCATCGATAAGTGTATTACTGATATAATAAATTGGAGTGTACCTTTGTCTTTTTGAGCTAGGACTGCACTTACTGCTACTTCCTAAATGGCAAGGTAAACGAGGAAACGCTTCCTGGGCTTGGGCTTTGAGAGTAGAGGTGGCGAAGATAGGTATTCCTTTAATTTCTTTCAGCGCTTGTACTCATTTAGGTGTCCACTCGAGGCCGTTATCCTTTTTGAGCATGTTGAAAAACCTGTGGCACCTATCTGATGAATTCGAGATGAATCTGGACAAGGAGGCAATTCAACCTGTCAATCTCTAGACTTGCTTCTTAGTGGTTAGATGTTCTAATATCCTGTCGATGGCCTTAATCTAATATGAGTTGACCTCGATTCCTCACTGCAATACCAGTAAGCCCAAAAACTTTCCCTAGGTTACGCCGAACGTGCATTTTTTGGGGTTCAGTTTCATCCCATATTTTATCAATATGTCGAATGCTTCCTTTAAGTGGTCGATATGATCCTCGGACCTTACAAATTTGACCAACATGTTGTCGATGTATACCTCCATGGTCATGCCAAGTTGGTTTTTGAACATCTTTGTGACCGGCCTTTTATAAGTAGTCGTCGTGTTCTTCAACCCAAATGGCATGACTCTGTAACAGTACGTTCTCCTGTGAGTGATGAACGTAGTCTTCTCTTGGTCATCTTCATCCATGAGTTTTTGATTGTATCCTGAGTAGGCATCCAGATTACTTAGCAACTCACGTCCTGCTGTCGCGTGGATGAGTTGGTCGATGTGTGATAACGGGAATGAATCCTTTGGTCATGCTTTGTTCAGGTCGGTGAAGTCCACAAACATCTTCCACTTCTCGTTCTTCTTTTTTACCATTACCACATTGGCGATCCACTTAGGGTATTTCGACTCCCTGATAGAGCCGTTGGCCAATAACTTTACTTCTTCGTGGATGACCTTATTGATTGTGGAGCTGAACTTTTGTAGGACTTGCCTTACTAGGGGTAGTAGGGGTTTACATTTAGCCTGTGCATGGCTATCTCCTTGGGGATGTCCAGCATATCTGCATGGCTAAAGGCAAACAAATCCGCGTTTGTTATTAAGAATTGAGTAAATTTACCTAGATCTTGGAGTTTGCAGTCGATGTAGGATTTTTTGCTGGGGTCGCTGTGATCTAGCTGGACAGGATCGAGATCTTCTATGGTCGACCTTGTGGCTTCGACCACTTCTGGTCCATAATGGTATCTTTGTCTTCGACCGGTAGAAACCTCGGCCCTGCTGATTGCAATACCTCTTTTTCCTTTTCTTTCTTTTGTTGAATTGTTATGCCGTCCAGGGCGATCCAATAACATTCCCGGGATGTGCATTGTTCCTCTTGTATGCTGAATATTCCCCAGTGGATCTGGAATTTGATCACTTGGTATAAGCTGGAGGGGACTGCTCTCGTGGGATGTTCCCATGATGGCATTATATGCGCTATCCAAGTCCATGATATGGAATATTGTCTCTAGAGTCACCCACTGCGAGGACGGGGAGCATGATATCTCCCGAAGTCCGTTCAATTGCATTGTTAAAATTGGTTAGTGTAATGCAGCACGACACTATCTTATCCTCAAGTCTCATCTATGCGAGGACTCGAGGATGGATGATGCACGCCCCGCTTCCGTCATCTACCATAATTCTCCTAACATCAGAATCTAAAATGTAATGATAAGTGTATCATTGTGAGGGAAAGTCAAACCGTCGGTATCTAACTCATCGAAGATGATACTTTCTTCGAGTCCATTATACCGTTCGTGGGTGATTGATCTTTTGAGTTTATGAGTGCCGGCGAATTTGATGTCGTTGATGGAGGTATCGTTACTGCCACCAATGATCATGTTAATGGTACGAGCTGGTGAAGGTGACTTTGGTGGGCCTGGACATTCTCGACCCCTTGATAAAGTGTTCCTGCCTTTGTCGCTGAGTAATTCTTTGAGCTTTCCTTGCTGCAGCAAGTTTGCTACTTCCAGTCTCAGAGCATGGCAATCTTCCATTTTATGTCCACTGTTCTTGGCGGAACTTGCAGAGGGCGTCAGACTTGCTGGTGCTCAAGTCGGACCTCATCTTTGGTGGCTACTTCACCTTCTTTCTGAGCTTCTCAAGGGCGTAGACCACCTATGTAGGTGATACACAAAAGTTGTGAGCAGATAGTAAGGGGCATACCTCGATCATTCATGTGAGTGCTTGATCTCGGCCTAGAGGGGCCATCTTTGTTGCGGAAGGAGGGGACGGGTGCCCTGACATTGGGTTGATATCGGTCCCTGCTTGGCCGCGACACTAGATGGTCTCTCCTCGTGTTGTCCCTGCATTCCTTTTTGGGTTCGGATTGTACCGAGATGAGCCGTCGAGTTGGCCCATTGAGGTCTTTGTCGTCTACCCTGACCTTGGGACAGTAGGCATTATGGATCTCGTCCCAAGTGGCCGGTGGGTCCTTCCTTAACCGACTCAGTAGCTTTTTGGCCCCCCTCGAACCTTCTCTGCTCAACTTGTTCTGAAAAGCTGGCATGGCCATCCTTTTGGTAATGTTTGGTAAGGTCATTCTCACCTGTTAAATCAGGTGAGGAAGTACCCCCCCCCCCCC
>MCJB01048169.1:0-21639 GCA_002018475.1 Nicotiana obtusifolia | reverse complement strand
CCCCCCCCCCCCCGGATTGCTTGGTAGAGAAGATGTCGTTCACCCTCGTTTCAGCTTTCTTGGCCCTGACATGCGCCGTTACGAACTTGTCGGCCATGTCTTCGAATGTTTCTATGGAATAGGCTGGCAGCTATGAATACCACACCAACGCCCCTCAAGTGAGAGTTTTACCAAATGTTTTCAGCAAGATGGAGGACACTTGCTCTTTAGTGAGGTTGTTGCCTTTTACGGCGGTGACGTAATAAGTTACATGATCTTGGGGATCGGTCGTTCCGTTATAGATTCTGAGATATAGAGTATCTTGAAGGTTTTTGGTATGGCATGAGGAGCCACTTCTTCACTGTATGGCTGTTTCACACACCTACCAGCGTCTCTTTTCGGTAACAATTTGGGGGCACCTGATATTTTATCTACCCGTTCCTGGTGATCCTTCATTTGTTCCTTGAGCGCCTTGTTCTTGTTTTCCATTTCTTCCATTCTTTTCAACACGGCGGTTAGGACGCTGTCACCTGCACTGTCAATAGTTGTATGAGTGTTACCTGAAATAGGAGGATTCGGTTGGTCGTCTTGTTCATTCCTATGTTGTGCTGCATGGTCCCTCGTGTTTTCTGTGGTCGTGCACATGGCTTGTTTACTAATCAGACTGACTAGAGTGTCAATTAACTATGCTTCGAGGAGATTTTTCATAGCGGGTAGCCCCCCCTCTCTCGTGGATGTAGAGGGCCCCTTTCCATTTGGTTCGTTGTGTTGTAAAAAGGTGCGGGCGACTTCCTTAATCTAGGGGATGCCATGGGAGTAACCTCCTCATCTTGGGTGTCGTACCCTTCGTCTATGGCATTCATGAGGTTGAGCATGACGTATTTTGTCGCTTTTGTTCCATTTCCCTGGTTGCTTACCATGAAGATTTTATATACACACACACAAAAAAAGGATAACCTTTGTGATTTGTTAGATTAGCAAGTCACTTGAGTTATAGATATGATGGAAACTAAAAATTTGACTAAGAAATCCACACAGACAGCGTCAAACTGTATGACCCAAAATTTAGATCTAGGTTTTAATACAGTTAAATTTGATGGAAACTTGCTTTCTGTTGGTAGTAGGATAATCGTAGTTGTCTATATTTTCATTAATGTGGTACTTATGCTTTCCTGAGCCGAGGATCTATTGGAAACAACCTCTTTATTCTCACAAAGTAGGGGTAAGGTTCGCGTACACGGTGTGGGATAATACTGGGTATGTTGTTGTTGTTGTTTTAATACAATTAAATTTGTAATGAAAATGGTTAATCCAAGTCAATATTAATACCCAAATGATAGATCTAGTGTATTTATAAAGAATACCACACGTGTGCTATTGGATAGCAATAAGTAAGGGCAATAACGGAGTAATGAATGATTCAAGAATTATAGAAAGTAATAAATGATAATAAATGATATTTGAGTAAATAAATGGATAAATATCACCCAAAACGGGTAGGGTTTCCCCAATGATTCTTCTGACTATGATGGATAATGATAAGCCTTGAAATATTCCGATTGAGGAAGAAAAAATAGATATAGATGTAAAAAGGCAAACTTTGTATGTGCCCCTCCTCCCCCCCTCCTTTTTTTTTTTTTTTTTTTCCTCCTTAACCCTCTTTAAAAGAGATGAAGTATTTAGTAAAAGCTCAAAGGATTTTTAATTTTAAAAGTGATAAAAATCTAGTGTTTGAGAAGAATTTTTCAGAGTCGCCGCTAGACATTTATTTCAGTGTGTCAAGTCACTATTTTTGTTGAAAAATGATTCTCTTTTAAAACACATTTAGACTCCAAAACCTAATCTTCACCAGAAATTTCAAGTAAGTGGGTTCATTTGACTCAGGGAAAAAGTATTAGGTATTCCCCAAGTCCTGTTAAAATCACAGTTGCGTACATGATCTAGTTAGCTTTAAAGAGTACTATAATTGAGGTAAAAACACACAGATGCAAAAATACCAAAAGAGGATCGATGTCGTCCCCACCTAAATGAAAGAAAATTAAAAGAAAAGAAAATTAAAGTTCTAAAAAAAAAAGCCTACGCCAGCCTATGCTAATGCTTCTTCCATGATGAAGTCGCTGCAACCTCCTTTTACAATCACTTTGGGGCATCCACGGATAAAGAGTATAAAAATATATATACAAACTTTACTGGACATTTCCCTGATGAATTATTTAACTAAGGGGTGACCTCTCACCTCGAAACCAAAACCAAAATTAAAAAACTTAAGATTGTCTATATAAGTGTGATCGGTCTACACATGCTACAAGCGAATAATATAATATAATAAAATAAAAAAACTAAATAAAAAAATTCTAAATCATGCTCATGTTCTTTTAACTTTTTTATTTTTTATTTATTTAGACCGAGCCCAATTCCTAAGCATGTAACTAAAGTTTAATAGCTATCGGGCTCGATCTTTTCCGTCTCCCACGGCCTCATATTCATGATAACAAATTTAAACTAAATACAATAATCATCCAAAACAAATATAAGGTCAAAAGCACATAGGAATAGTGAATGAAAGAAATTAATAGAAATGGATAAAGTAAAAGAAAGTGGATAAAAATATAATGAGAGCCATTCAAGATTAATCTAACCAACTCTACGGTGTTGTTCTAACCAACTCTACGGTGTTGTACGGTGTTGTAATGTACGACACTCTTCATTCACCTAAATACATCTAAGTGATCCCTGAAAATGGAACTGACTAAAACTATAATGCCAAAAAAAAAAAAAAAGATCCCCTCTACACTCTAATAGAACAATGGAAACTCACAACGAGCAGCAAAGAAATTAAGAAAACTTTCTTGTGCAATGGCTAATGCAAGCAATTAATTACTCATAGTTAAACTGGATTTTAATGTGTCCAGGAAATTTTCAGCAGTATATATTAAAACATAACATGCTAACAATATATTTACAATAGATATCTCATAGTACCATGCTAATCCTAATTTTAATCCAAATACGTGAAGACAAGATTGAATTACCCCAAAAGTTATACAACTAAGATTTTCCAAAAAAAAAACAAATATTTTTTTTCAAGAACGAACAGAACAGGAACGAAAGAAACAAGTGGTAGGAAAAGTCATCTTAAAAACTAAACATTTAGAATCAGATATATGACAAGATATGTGGCAGTATATATTAGAATCAGATACGAACTATGATATTATTTTAGAAATCTTTATTCTTTCTGTTTTCAACAAAGAAATTTGACTCAGAAGCTCGTGTTCCTTCTATGAGTATAAATTAATAACCCGACCCTATCTTAAACGGCTCTCACCATATTTAATCACAAAATCATAAATCAATATCGAAGAGAGAGAGAGAGATCAGATGAACATGTTGAAAGAAATTTCCTTTGATAACAAAATTTGAAGAAAGTTGGCTACAGAGCTTCGAATCCAAAATCTAAGTGAGAAAAATAGGAACAATTGAACCAAGAACTGCGTGCTCCAACCTCAGACGGCAACTCGTATTGGCTTCTAACCTCAGCTAAACTCCATTCGTGAACAAAAATTTCAAAGACGAAACCAAGATCTTTTTGTATTTTTCTGTTTATGAAATGAAATAAAACTGTTTTTTTTTCCTTCTGAAAATTCGGAGAAGAGCTCGAAATTAGAACCAAAAGGGGAAGAAAGACCCTAGCACTCCAAACCCTAGAACCTTTCTGCCTCACTCATCTTCGAATTTGTTTCTTTAGAACCCCCGCAAAAATCTAAAATTAACCCTCATATATACTTACCTCTCGAAGCTTCTATGCTTCTGCTCCAAGAAAACCGTATGGGGACCCGAAAATTGCTTGAATTGGCGAGATAAGACAGATGGAGGGAGTAGATCGAGTGTAACTCGATTCTACGCACCCCATTTTTCCTATTCTCACCAAAACTACACAAATCCGAAAAGAAAATAAGAGAAAATGCGTGAATGGGGGATAATGAGGTTCGTTGTGTGTCAGGACACGTGGAGGGAAGAGAAGGGAAGTAGGGGAGCATGAGAGAGCTACGGTTGACGTAGATTGCCTGTTTTGATAATTTCCGGCGGGTTCGAGGCGGCTGGCGGCAACAGGGGCGAGAGGAAGGGGCTGTTAGGTTTATGATTAGGGTTTTTGTAGTATTAGCTTTATATGGGGTAGGGAATTAACTATGGCCATTAGATTTAGTGGGAACGGACGGCTGAGATTAAAGAAAAGGGGTCTGGCGGGTCGATGGGTCTTGGGGCGGGTGAATTGGGTAAGGGTCATGGACTTGGCCGAATTGGGCCTCTGAGGGTTCAACCTAGGGGCTTCTCTATTGGGCCTATGATTTAGGCAAGAACTTAAGAAAGACTTGACCCCAAACCAAATAATATTTTCCTTCTTTTAAACAAAGTAAAGATAATACAAATAAAAAATAATAATAAATATCAATCCAAAATATTTAACTAAAGTATATCATAAAGAAAAACTATTTTGGCATTTTCCGAAGATCGTACTAATGAAAATAGAAGTAGATGAAACAATATTTACAAAAGTCTAAATTAAAACAATACTACGAAAATACTATAAAAAAAAATTATAACGATGAAATTATTTTTTGTGTTTTTGATATTTTAAATACTAAAACAATAAAATAAAATACTACAGTTGAGTCCTAGAAAATTAGCATAAACCCAATTAAATACATATAAAATACTAAAATAGCTCAAAAATATGACGGGTCAAAAATTACGTGCTTACAGTATGTATACGATAAAAAAGATAATCTTGAGAGAATATCATTATTGTTGTTTACAAAAAGCATCCAATCCCCTTCTATTTATAAGGGTACATGGGTCACAAAATCCTAGATAGTACAACTGGAAGGAATATTTATCTAGGGAATATAAATCCTAGAACTAGCCGTTATTGCACGCCAAAGAGAGGTGCTCGTCCTCGTCCTTATCTTCTCCTTTATCGAACTATCTCGACTTTGTTGACGACCTGCCATCTTCTCGTGACGTCGATCTTTTGAAATCAAGTTAACATGTCATATCGACAACACATGATAGATTTCTGTGGACCTAATTAACATATGATATAAAGTTTTTTTACCTATATAATCTGCTCTTTCAAGGGATTTACAGAGAAAGAATTGGACAGGAAAAAAAAAGAGGAAATAAATTCGTATCATATAAAATCTACAATCTTCATATTTCATTTCAACACTTCCATGATCTAAATTTGCAATTATAAGAAAAAATCAAAACAGATTAAACCAATGCGCATCCATTTATTAACAGTATTGTTTGGAATTATTTTTCAAAACTTTGACAAATTCAGTTGATTTTTTGCAACAACCCATGGAATTAACTTCCATTCTTGGACAAACTGTGTATTATGGTTGATGATCTCAAGAATGATGCAATGGAAAGGTGGTTGAGAGTTGAGACTTATAATATGATTTTCATCAAAAAGTCTCATGCAATATTAGTGAAAGAATAAAAGATACAAAATGATGTAATAAAAGAACAAGTTGTTAATTAATTAACAACTTAACCTTTCATTGGCTTCTATTGACCAAATCACTAGCACAAACAGTGCAAAATGATGTAATACATTATACGACCTAAGATCTTGTTGGTAATCAAGAAACACTTGTATATGTCTACCTTTCTTTTTTAAGTTAGGGAATATATAAGAATCAGAATAGACAAATTTAAGTCATTTTCATTTGTAAATGTAGCATATAAAAAATGTAAAGAGCATGTCGATGTCATTTTCAGAAAGATTATAAGATTGCATGTTGTCATCACGAAGCATGAAATCAAGTTTTGAAGAAAAGAAAAAACGCGAAATTTTTGTTTATAATAATAATAATAAATTATTATTATTATTATTATTATTTTAAACTACAAAGTGTAACTAAATTATAGGTTAACGATATTAATACTTATCCCAAAAGCCTAAGTCATCCTACTTCTTCTTTTGTTTCTAGTTTAACCGTTACTGACATGATTATGTAACTCGTGTTACATAAAATTCATTTAAGACGGAAGTATTTTTTATTACCACAACTTGAACTCGAAACTTTTAATTAAGAATAAAAAATTTCATTCATCCAACCATATCTATTTGTGGTCTTAGTTACCCTTCTTATTCCATGACACCTTTTTCCTGTAAGATTTCAAATCTTGCCAACCTTAAAGCAAAAGTACAACTCCTCTCCACCACCAAATTAGTCCTCCACATAACTTGACAAAAAAAAAAAAATATTTAATTTTACATACAAATATTATTAAATGCCTTTTTCCTAACCTTGAAGTGCATAAGCAAACATAGTGAGAAGAAAAAGTGAATCAAGTACGTAATAAAGCATGGTAGAAAAAATAAGTGTCACATTTTGATTAGCTAGCTCTAACTAATAGAAAAGTTCTAATCAAGAATGAGGTGCGCTAAGTGACATTATTGGCAGCTTTAACGTAAAGTTCTTTAACTGAAAATACAAGATTGCTCTATCATTGACCATTTGAGGAGGCCCCTTATGCCCAATAAGAGCCATATATATATTTTTTTAATTCAAGATAGCTCCCTCTTAAATTAATACTATGATCTTTTTCATTGGTGAGGTCATGAGGAAGGATTTAGGAAGCATCAAAACATCATATTCTCATGACCAACAATATTTTTCTTTCTTATTGTTTTTGTTTCTTTTTTCTTTTGCATAATTCTTGTTTGTATTTCTTAAGTGAATATTTTTTTCCCCCTAATTCCTAAAAGTGAAGGAGGTAAAGTGAAATTTACTTTAAACTCATTGATTTCTTCCTCGTCCATTATTATTGGTGATTGGCCCTAGGGCGTTTCAATTGAACATAGAGTTGGTCAAAAAGCTATTACGGGTCAAACAATATGAAGAATTTGGGCGTTGGTGTTGCTTTTTCGGGGGCTTTTGCATGTATATTTGATTTTGGGATCACAATTGAAGTTATACTCACTTTGCAAAAAAAATTACAAGCCTACTTACTTTAGGATCATTTTCAGATTTATCGGGTCTGAAGTTAAAAAAAAATTAGTCTGAAGTGCAATGCACTTAAGGTCAATTAAGTCTAAAGTGCAAAAATTGCACTTAAGATGCAGTTAAGGCCAAATAGGTCTGAAGTGCAACCAATGGTTTCATGCACTTAAGGCCAAATAAGTCTGAAGTGAAAAAATTACACTTCAGATGTACTTAAGGCCAAATAGGTTCGAAGTGCAACCAATGGTTTCATGCACTTAAGGCCAATAAGTGTGAAGTGAAAAAATTACACTTCATATGCACTTAAGGCCAAATAGGTCTGAAGTGCAACCAACGCTTTCATGCACTTAATGCCAAATAGGTCAGAAGTGCAACCAATGGTTTCATGCACTTAAGGCCAAAAAGTCTGAAGTGAAAAAATTATACTTCAGATGCACTTATTGTCACCCGAAGAAGAAGAAGAAGAAAAAGAAGAAAAAGAAGAAGGAGAAGGAGGAGGAGGAGGAGGAGAAAAAAGTCTGAAGTTGTTTAAATTTTGGATATTAATAAAAAAAATCCTAAAAAGTGAATACGGATTAAATGGGGGAGACCAAATAGTGCGGCCTCGTAATTTTTACTACTTTTTCATAATAGTTATTCTACTATAAGCAAGCTGGTCATATTAAGGCATGCAATACTTCTTAGGTGGTCTGACTTTTCTTTGAACAAAAAGAATTTAAATTATATTTACTACAGAGTAAAAAATAATCATTTGTTCATTTAAAAGACAATTTCAAATTATTATATTTAAAGTATTACTAGTTCTAGTTGATAATCTAAAATAAATATGAGTAATCTATAATGTTACAATAATAACAACATATCCAGTATAATCCTACATTATGGAGTCTGAGGAGAGTGCAATATACATAAATTTTGCCCCTACCTCGAGAATAAAAAGGTTATTTTCGAAAGATTCTCGGCAAAAAAAATAATTCTTAACAAGTAATCTATAGTGTTAGCGTATGTAATTTAAATCTGATCAAAATATTAGACAAGAAAAGACATTATGTTTTTGTTGTAAAGATGTCGACATTTCTAAAGGATATATTTTATTTTGTCAATTTGCAGGCACTGCATATACGTGAGACATTCTCTATGCTTCTTCTTTGTCAGTCTCCTTTATGGTTCTATTACGCACTTCCTAGTCCCTACTTTTGGTTGCCGACAACATTAATAAAACAATAGATCGTAACGTTAGGCTGATAAATCAATGGATTAATAAATTAATGGAAAACATTTTCCTTTGAAGAGATACTAATTACCAAGTTCAATATCAGACACCCTGCTGAATCGAATGTAAAGTTTTCTTCTTTATCACCCACGCTAGTTTTCGTTTTCTTTGTTTTTGAACACTGAAAGCTGAAGCTGCATTACTATCTAATTTGACATGGTCTTACTATATTTGACTTGTTAATTCGTAAGATTTAACTAGTTTGGTACAAATCATGTATTTATCTTAATAAATTTATTGAGTATGTATAAATTATTAATTTAAAACTTAGTATCTTAAAGAATTTAAAATTTCGAACTTATAAATTTCAAATCCTGACTCCGCCTCTGATACTTGCTCGCCACATCTCAAAATTTCAATTAAGCAACAATGTCTTCCTTTTCCATCCACGATGCGCTGGGAAGAATATAAGAAAAATATTAATTATCAGAAAATGATGAAACAGAAAAAAAAAAAAAAAAAAAAAAGGTGAAAGTTGATTAAATTAAATGAAAGTACTAATTTCAGAAAGTGAGCAAGAAAAATGTGATAATAATTATGAATCGGAAGGAAAAAGACGGTGAAAGACATCAAATATGAAAGTATTTACTGGTCATTGTATTAGCATGGGACAAGAACGTTTCTTAAGTTTATCTTATTTTAAATGCATCATTAAATACTTTAACGAAGAGAGACTATTCACTTACAATGAGATGAATTTAGTCCATATGAAAATGTAACTCTTCAAATACTCCTTATTTTGAATATACCGAAGAGAGTTCAGTTTAATGTACGTAGGGATTCTATAAAAAACTAATTTTACTTTTAGATATAGGGGAATTTGGTCATTCAGTATTTAAAGGATATTTTAGTAAATTAATATTATATTTAGGCTTTCACACTTGTAATATAGTATGATTAATGAGTTTATTGCATTTCCTAAATAATTATTTTATTGATGTATGAATACTTTATTCGAATGATTATAGTGGGAATAAGAAGTTACTATAAGGCAAATTTGACGTAGATGCTTTTTTTTTTGTGAGAAGAACGAAGAAGCTCAACTTATTAGCTTAAAATCGAAAATCAAAACATCCAACCCAATAAATCTGAAATTGAACTTAAATATTTTGATCCAATCGGATCTTATTAGGATTGATTTTAAATTATAAATTTTTTAATCCGAAAATCAAAAATTCAAATTGAAAATTTCATATTAAATCCAAACCGACTAAACGTCCACCCCTACGTGACATAGAGGATCCTCATATGACAGACTTCCATAATCCACCGTCAACTCTTCCCCAACCATCCAATATCCTATGGCCTATCTGATGATGTCTTCCATTGTTTTCTTGCCTGGCCATAATTTATGTTACAATTACTTTTCACATGGTTTGTCTTTCTTCCTTTCTTTATTATTTTTCAATAAGTTTGTCTTCTTTATTGTGCCACTTCTTGTTGCCACTTTTTTGTGTTCTTTCTTCCATCTTCTTGGAATAACGGTCGTCGACTACTTTTTTTGCTTTTTTATTTATTTTATACTTTACTTATTTGATATAGGAAGCTCACTAGTCCAAATAATTCAGAATAAACCATTAAAGGAAAGGGGAGAGGGAGGTACGCTCCCTCATAAGAGGCTCTTCCGTCTTGAATTCAAATTCGAGACTATTGATTAGTGATGAAGGGATTCCAACTATCGTCTCACATGGTAACGATCAACTACTATCCAACGGTTTCTTGCAATTGCCAACCAAAAATAAAGAATTCTATAACATCCAAGTATGTCCACAACATAAAGTATGCAATAATATTGTAGGAAAAAAGAATTCACCTAAATAATACGAAATAAATACAATTTAAAAATTGTACATGTATAACGGGCTAATGGCCAGTGGAGCTCCTGACGTAATAAAAATTAACCGATCATATATGATGCTGAGAAGATTAAGTTTTAGATTCTGGTTTCCAAAGATAAAGTGCAGGTTGCCCACTTCTATATATCTATATCTTTATCCAATTGCCCATCTGATTCAGTTGGTTGATCAGCTGGCAGTTGCCCATGCTATCTGGCCTTGATATTATCCAACAATATATTGACAAGTGTTGTTTTGATTTTGAGGCTAGGGTTTATTTCTCAATATTTTTTCACAAATGGGATCTTGGAGTTCCTTTGAGTCTATTTTCTAACTGTGGTCACTTTGATGTACTGATTTCTTTTCTGAATAGAAGTGATAAAAAGAGTAATAACATGCCAAACATGGGTAAATATGGAACAACTGAGATAAGTTAAAGGTCTGATGAAGATATGTTATGATCGAAATAATCAGGTATCCTACGGAAGATAACAAAGTATATCTTCAACAACGATAAATCAAATAGCAAAAAAGAAATATATGAAAGGAAACACGAACATTTAACGTGGTTCGATCAAGTGACCTACATCCATAAGCAGAGATGAACAATTCACTATATAAAAGAGAGTACAAAATATCGAGAGAACAACCACCTAAAGAGGCACACACAAGTGACAGGCTAGCACTTGTCTCAAAAATTCTCCCTGTAAACAAAACTCTCAAACCGTTTATGGCTATATTGTTGATGCTGCTAAATGATAAGGGATGATCCTCAATTTATAGAAATCTAAAACATTTTCCTCCAACAAAAAAGATTAGCCAAATATAAAAAAATTATATTATTCTTTTCGTAAAAAGTAAATTAATTATGATAAATAAGAGATAAAAAATTAAATATGATGAAAAATCAAGATAAACACCTACTAAATTGATGGTTGGTACGTCACTAGTTTTAGAATATTAGAACCAAAAGAACTCTCAACTTGTTGTTGATGATCTTGGGTGACATAAATAGCGTCTAGTTTATTTTTGTGTGCCGAAAATTGATATAATATAACACTAGTGTACATATTTGATGTCAATGCCAAGATGTCTAGGCCATCAATACATGTATTTGGTTTTGGGGGTTAATATACGATGTAGGGATCTAGCAAAGATGAAAAAACGATGATTGACCTCAAAAACTCTTTTTTCAAGTTTCAATCAAATTTATGTTCAAATGTTAGTTTAAATATTTTTAAAAAGTTAGGCTACACATATTTTTGATATTACTAACGATTAATAGACGAGATAGTGTTTAATACAAAAATAGATTTTTCGGTCAAAGCTAATATCAAGAGGAAATCGGGTTGCTGATAACCAAAATTACTTCACTTTCTTGGTAATTCAAAAAATAGAAAGAATAATGAAAATAATAAGTAAGGAAAGAAAGCTTAATATTGATCGCTAATCTCTCCCAAAATTGCAGTTTGAACAATTTGAACAAAGTAAAAAACTAATTGCATATATTGGTAAAAATTCATATGCTTTTGCAAATGAGGATCAAGTCCTTATATAAGGATACATAATTATAATGGTTTTCCTACTTAATTCTGGCTTGTTAACGGCCCTCGATTGCCTGTTACCATATATAATTGTAGCGGTTACATTAATGACGGATGATTTCCTCTTTTATGGTCTTCATTCATCTCGTGCCTATTTCTTCTTTTCCAGCTATTAGGGTCGGTACCTTTTCTGATGGAACACCGGAGGTGTTTCGTTCGTGCCTTTTCAATTCCTTTAATTTACTTAACTGAAAGTGTCACTTGTCACCTTGCAGATGGTCCACATGTCATGCCTTTTGTGATGCCCCTCAAATTTCCTATGAGTCTGAGGCCATAAAAGCATACTTACGAGTCGCTTAAGTATCGTCTTGCCTTCCACAAGAGATTATGGATTGTAAAAACTTATATAATCATGATATTAAGGGTAGGAGGTATATTGAAAGTTGTTTAGGGTCTAAGGAGATTCCTAGAACTAAGCCAAGTTGAGAGCTACGCAATGGGCTAAAGTTTCAAATGAATTCGCACAAGACCCGACTTCAAACGCGTGCACCTCCCAAAATATAAAGTTTTAGGCGGTGACATACCTATCAAATTAAAGCCTTTTGAGTCTAGTTTCTAATGCATCAAACCATTTTCAGTTGGATATTTCTACAGAAAGTTATGGCTATTTTACTGGACCAGTCCCATATGCGCGCCCAGATGCGCGGCAGTGCACAGAAGATAGGTTTTCTGCCTTGTATTCGTGCCCAGGTGCGCGGCCGTGCACATAGGAGCCGTATAAATACCCCCGAAGTTGAGGAGAGAGAGTGTCTAACTCATTTCTTTGGGCTAGGGCTTGCTCTAACAAAGGGAATCTGTCCTATACTTCTCTCCAATGAACCAAGGTAATATTTTTAGAGTATTTTGAGTTTATTACTACTCCTAAATACTTATATTAACAAGGATTAATCTTGAAGATCTATAGATTTTTATTCAAATTCTCAAATTGGTCAAGAACACTACAAGTTGGAATTTTTATGAGTTTCACTACAAGAGGAAGGTTTACCATATCTAACTAATTTATGGTAATTATTTATGTATGAAATATGTGTTAGGACTCATGAGATGGTGATTGGAAGCCATAAGTGTCTAACCTAGGTTGTGTTGGTATTGTAGAGGTTGTAAAATAGTTTAATTGATGAGATTGATTGGTTGAGAGTGAATTGTTGGGCATGCATGTGCTAATGGAAGTTGTGGATGGCCTAAAGACGGTGGTAAAGGAATCATTGGTGTGGGAGGTGGTTGTTAGGTGAAGAAATTCCATTGAAGGAGGTTGTAGAAATATATGCACATTAGATGTTTGATAAAAAGTCTAAATGACTTTAAAGTATAGAAGTCTTACTAATATTGGTACAATTGTGTTGCATTGTTGTAGATTGAAGTTTTTAGTGTGGTGGACCATCATAGTATTACTTAGGGGAAAATCTAAGGTATGTTGGCTAAACTCCTTCCGTAGAATCAGATTCCATGAATCCCTCATGAACCCCAAGTAGGTTTGTTCAAGTTCCTATTTTAACTATGTTAAATTGCCTTGAAATGATGACTTATATAATGTCTACATACTCAAGTCATGATTCTATTGTCATCTCTGCACTCATCACCGAAAAATAACTCAAGTACGACTGACTTCTCGAATGCTTATGAGTCCAATTCATGCTTCAAGCACAATCCCTATGCTCCCCTTCTTTAGATAAATTCCGATTTTCTCAAGCTCTTATTCTCGTGTTGTTGTAGCAATGATTCCTAATGTTTTAAATACCATTAAGGTTTGGTGATGGATGATCCATGGCAATGTTGTAAAGATTCAAGTTTACAAATAAGCATGAAGTTGAAATTGAGGCATTCCAATGGTTTCAACCATAATATATAGGCTTTTAAAATAATAAATGTGGACGACTTTGATGTTAAAGCCCCGAGAATCATGAACTTAGCTAATAACCCTAAGGTGACAAACGATTACATAACGAGATGAAAGAGAGATGTCATATGCTAAAGGATGATTAACCTTAAAGAAAAGAAACTAGGTCCATGCGCATTGTAATCTACTCATTGGTTCTCCATACATGTGCTAATGTAATAAGCTGTGTTCCCATATGATGAGCGTGAACATGAAGTATTCCAATGATCCGGGAACTTACGTCCCTATATTTAATGTTACTCATGTCGCTTGAGCTTGCATATAGTCATGTGCATAATAATGTGCTATGAGCCCTATGGACGGTCTTTGAAACGCATAGGTGCATAGCATAGATGGGCCCTATGGATGGTCTGTGAAACGCATAGGTGCGTAGTATAGGAAGCTATGGACGGACTGGTGGGACGCATAGTCAGCACGAGGATTAGGTGAGCCCTATGAATGGTCTGTGAACGCATAAGTGCATAGTAAGAGAGGGCTATGGACGGTCTGGTGAGACGCATAGCCAGCACGAACAATAGGTGCCATTTTCATTGTCCTTGGTTGGTACATAGTGTACATTTATATTATGTACATAGAGTTTCCAACTCATACCTTCTTTTTCCAGCAATGCCTTTAACTCTATATGGACCTTCCCAATTTGGACTCAACTTTTCGGCATTTGCCGCTTGTGTTGACCGGAACACCTTTTTGAGGACGAAGTCCCCGATTTTAAAATACCTCCGGTTTTCCTTCCTGTTATAATATCGTTTAATCATCTGCTTTGAGTCGACATCCGAATTAATGTTGCTTCTCTTCTCTCTTCCGTCAAATCCAAATTTACTCATAGCTCTTCTTCATTTGTTGCCTCACTTGTATGTGCGTACCTCGTGCTTGGTTCGCCTATATCCACTGGAATTAGAGCTTTCGTTCCATATACAAATAAAAATGGGGTTTATCCTATGCTAGTTTTTGCCGTTGTTCGGTAAGCCCATAACACACCTGGTAGTACTTCTGGCCACATGCCTTTTGATTCTTCCAATAGCTTTTTAAGTTGTTGATGATGACCTTATTTGTTGACTCAGCTTGCTCGTTAGCCACTGGGTGGTAAAGTGCAGAAGTAATCTGTTTAATCTTCCAGCTTTGGAAGAAGTTAGTAACTTTCGCACCAATGAATTGTGGCTAGTTATCACAAATGATCTCCTTTGGGACTCCAAATCGACTTATTATATTCCTCCAAATAAAATTCATAACTTCCTTTTCTTGCACCTGTTTAAAGGCACCTACTTCTACCCATTTTGAGAAATAATCCGTTAGAATTAACAAAAATCATACCTTTCTCTTAACTTGAGGCAGTGGTCCTACAATATCCATCCCCCATTTCATGAATGGCCATGGCGATACAATTGAATGCAACAAATCTGCCGGTCAATGCATATTATTATCGTACCATTGGCATTTATCGTACCTTGCTATAAAGTTTTCTACTTTCTTTTTCATTTTTGGCCAATAGTATCTTGCTCTTATTAGTGTCTTTACCAACGATCTTCCCCCGACATGATTTTCGCAATGCCTTTTGTGTACTTCTCTTATTACGTATTCTGTTTGTGAAGGTCCAAGGCATCGTGCTAAAGGTCCGCCAAATATTTTGCGATATAAATTCCCCCATATTAGGCAATATTGAACAACCTTTAACTGTATCACCGTGATTTCGTTTTATCCTCAAGCAAAATACCATACTGCAAAAAGTTCACAAATTTATTTCTCCAATCCCACGTTAAATTATTGAAATTTACCTCATTCTTAGTTTTATTGAGGGTTGAATGAAATAAGTGTACCACAATAGCATTTTTCTGTATTTATTTTGTCACTGACAGACGCGAGATTTGCTAATGCGTCTGCTTCAACATTTTCCTACCTGGGTATTTGTACAACTTTCCACGCCTGGAACTGCTAAGCAACTCTCGTACCTTTTCGAGGTACTGCTGCATTTGTGTTTCTCTTGCCACTAAGTCCCCTGCATTTGATTGATTACTAGCTGCGAGTCGCTTTTGATCACAATTTGTTCAATACCAAGCTCTCATGCGAGCTCTAAACCTGCAATCATAGCTTCATACTCTGCCTTATTGTTAATAATTGGGTAACATTTTATCGTCTGTCTTATGATTTCACCTGAGGTTGGAATTAAAACAATCCCAAACCTACTCCTTTAACATTTGAGGAACCGTCAGTAGACAAGGTCCAAGTCCCCGGATTAACTCTGGTAAATGTTCGTAGCTCTTTTCTGCTTCAAGAATTAGGCTTGAGCTAAAATCTGCTAACTCCTTTGACTTCATAGCAGTTCTAGGCTGATATATAATATCATATTCACTAGGCTATATAGACTATTTAGCTAAGCTTACTGATAATTCTTGCTTATGCAATATATTCCTTAGCGAGAAAGCAGTTACAACAGAAATAGGATGACATTGAAAGTAAGGTCGTAACTTTCTTGATGCTGTAATTAAAGCTAAAGCAAGTTTTTCTAGGTGAGAGTATCGTGTCTCAGCATCAAGTAAAGACTTACTAACATAATAGATCGGAGATTGTTTACCTTTATCTTCACGTACCAGTACCGCGCTTACCGCCACTTCTGACACAACAAGATAGATGAACAATCTCTTCCCGTTCTTTGGTTTTGCTAACAAGGGCAGATTTGACAGATACGTCTTTAAGTCCTTCAGAGCTTGTTGACATTCGTCAGTTCATTATAACTGATTTTGCTTTTTCAACACTGAAAAGAACTTAAAGCATTTTCTCGATGACTTGGATATGAACCTTCCTAGTGTCGATACTCTACCTGTTAATCTCTGTACTTCTTTCTTGCTCGTGAGTACATCAGGTATTTCTTCAATAGCTTTGACCTGTGCAGGATTTACTTCAATACCCTTGTTTGAAACAAGAAAGCCCAAAAATTTACCTGAAGCCACGCCAAAAGCGCACTTTTCTGGATTCAACATCATGTTGTACTTGTGGAGAATTTCAAAGGTCTTAGCTAAATATTAAAAATGATCCCCTGCCTGTGTTGACTTGACCAACATATCATCTATGTAGACCTCCATGGTTTTTCCCAGGTGTTCTTGAAATATTTTGGTCACCTATCTTTGATACATTGCCCCAGCATTTTTCAAGCCAAATGGCATGAATTTATAGCAATAAGTCCCCCTGTCTGTGATAAAGGAGGTTTTTTCCTCATCTAAAGGGTCCATTTTTATCTGATTATAACCAGAGTAAGCATCTTAAAAACTTAAAATCTCATGACCTGCGGTAGAATTAATTAGTTGTCTATGCGTGGTAAAGGAAATGAATATTTAGGACATGCTTTATTTAAATCGGTATAATCTATAGTATTAGCTAACCAGTCAGGGTATTTTACCTCTCTTATTAAACTGATTTTCAAAAGTTTTTGTACCTTATCCTGGATCACTTGATTTTAAATGCCCTTTGCTTCCTTTTTTTTTTCTTTTCTGTTTGACAGGTGTATGTAATGAATCCTCATTCAGCTTATGAGTCATCACCTCTGGTGGTATACCTGTCATATCTGAATGCGATCAAGCAAAGCAGTCTGCATTAGCACGTAAAAATTTAATTAACTTACCTTTCATTTTCGGGTTCAAGTTTGCTCCAGTGAAAACTTTTCTGTCTGGCCAGCGGACAAATAATATCACGGTTTTGAGTTCCTCCGTGGGTGTTTTGATGTTCTCGTTTTCTTCTGGTTCTTGAATCATAATAGGTCTGGAAACCACATCAGTTTGACCTTGTGGGTTTTCACTTGGGGTGTGAATAAAAGTGTTCCCACCTGAATTCTTTAATTGCTAATCGCATCTACATCGTTGGCTGTTGTATTTGCAATTACCACTGAATTAATATTTTGTGATGCTTTCTGATGGGAATTTAATGGCTTGATGCAGTGTGGATGGGCCAATATCCATATCATGAAACCATGGCTTACCCAAGATTATATTATAGGCTATGTCCGCATCTATTACCTGAAACTTTGTGTCTTTGATGACTTCTTCAGCAAACGTACTTCTCCTTTTGTAATGACGCTTGAATTATAAAACCCAAAAATAACCGTGTTTTTCGTATGATCTTATCATTAACTTGCATTTCATTTACCACTCTCAGTAAAATGATATTCACTGAGCTACCTAGGTCAATCAAAACTGGTTTAACACTAGTATCATGTACAAGTAAAGATATTATCAGTGCATCATTGTGAGGAACCATCAAGCCATCCGCGTCTTCGTCATCAAACACTATACTGTCACCTTCCAAGACTTGGCGAACTCGTTTCTCGTGAGTGACAATGACCTTTGATGTCTTTTTCGTAGTTATGTACGACACCCAATTAACTTCTTCTCCTCTGGTTATGACGTTTATGGTTCTCTTTGGAGATGGAGGATTTGGAGGTTCTTGCTATTTTTCATGTATGATTGTTCTCCTTTCTCACTGAACAGATCAGTAGGATAGCTTACTTCAGTAGATATTCAGCTTCCCCTTGCAAAAGCCTGCAATCTGCTGTTCTACGGCCATGATCATTATGAAACTCGCACAAGAAATCTAGGTTCTTTTGTTCGGATCCAATCTCATATCTTTTGGCCATCGTACCTTGTCTCCCATTCCTCTTATAACAGCCACCAATTCAGAAGTGCTGGCGTTAAAACTATAATCTCCTATTCTAGCTTGAGTGCTAGAATCGTTGCTTTGGGTGTCCTGCTCCTTTTTTAATCGGGAAGAAGAACTCGCATCTTTTTGCCTTGATCTCGAATCAAAACGTGCATTCTCTTATTTAGGTCGAAAATCTTGCCCCGTAGGTCCCATGTAAGGCTCGTACCTGTTCTTACAAGACCTTCTCTCTGATTTCGAGCGTCTTGACCCTGTCCTTTTATCTGCCCTTGACTGTGTAACCGTATCTTCTTCTGTATGCAACTTCGTGCTGTATCGATTGTACACATCGTTCCAAGTTGTTGCAAGAAATTTCGGCAAACTTTCTTTCAACCTCCTCGTGGCTTCTGAACTTTTCTCATTCAAATTGCTTGCAAACGCCATAGCCGCCTAATTATCAGGTACTCGTGGCAGCATCATCCCGTACTCCCCTATTTAACTTTGAAGATATCCTCCATCATTTTTTCAACTTTTTGAGGCCCCAAATGTACCTTTATAAATGAATCTGCAAGCTTAGTAAAAGAATTAATAGAGTTCTCAGGTAAGAGTGAGTACCATGTTAACGCCCCTTTCGTGAGAGTTTCTCCAAACTTCTTAACCAAGACTGATTCAATCCCCTGCTTGGTTAAATCACTGCTTTTCACGCTGGTGGTGAAAGCAGTAACATAATCTCGTGGGTCGGATGTCCCGTCATATTTAGAGATATTAGACATTTTAAAACTTTTTGGGTATTGGCAAAGGTGTCGCACTTGGCTTCTAGGGTTGTTGTGAATATTTGTCAATATCCACACCTTTGATCACAGGAGGCACGCCAAATATTTGTTCTATACGCTCATTTTGCTCCTTCAGTTGTTTCAACAAAGTTAGTACTAAACTTTGTAAATTTGAATTATTCGGTGTACCTGCTCCTCCATCAGGATTCATTTGACATTTCTCCACTTCCAGACTTATCGAGTCCTAAACGTGGATTTTCCAAGGTGGTACTAACTGGTGGTGGAGTTTGTACTGCGTTGGGTAATCCACTAGCAAAAGTTCGTAGTGCTTCGTTCACATGTTGTGCAATCAACTGCTTCAAAGCATCCTGCTCGACGGTTTGGTCACCTCCCTGTTGTCAATCAGTACGTGAAGCAGACCTTTCAGGTGAACTTTCTTGTAAGTGCTGAGGAATAGATGTGGGTGTGTGATGTGGGGAGTTCCACCTTGTTGATTCAGCTGGTTGTTCTTGTTAGCAGTAGACATGTTTTGTTGCTAAAAATAAAATTTGAAAAGTAAACAGATTATCAGTTATCCGGTAACAGACCCAATTTGTTTAACCCAAAAATAGATTTCTCGGTCAAAGCTAATATCAAGAGAAAATCGAGTTACTGATAACCAAAATTACTTCACTTTCTTGGTAATTCAAAGAATAGAAAGAATAATGGAAATAATAAGTAAGGAAAGAGAGCTTAATGTTGATTGCTAATCTCTCCCAGAATTACGGTTTGAACACTTCGAATAAAGTAAAAACTAATTGCATATATAGGTAAAATTCAGATGCCTTCACAAACGAGGATCGGGTCTTTATATAAGGATACATAATTATATTGGTTTTCTTACTTAATTCTGGTTTGTTAATGACATTAATTGCCTTGATTGCTCATTACCATATATAATTGTAATGGTTACATTAATGACGGATGATTTTTCGTAATCAAAATCAATGCCGATTTTCTTTCCTTATTTATAACAGATTCATGAACCTTCCATTTTATGGTCTTTATTCATCTCGTGCATATTTCTTCTTTTCCAGTTGTCAGGGCCGGTATCTTTTCTGATGGAATACCGGTGGTGTTTCATTCGTGCCTTTTCAATTCCTTTAATTTACTTAATTGAAAGTGCCACTTTTCACCTTGCTGATGGTCCACATGTCATGCCTTTGTTCCATTAATACAGATATAGGTTATGCCTAATCCCCACCTAAAGCGAAAAATGCAAACGCTTGAGGAATCATAGAAAGACAGACTTGGAATAAGCTTAAGATTAAGTGTATCACTTATTTCCTTTGGTCCACTTTAATTAAATTTTTTGTGGTCCATAATATTTAAATTATTTTACGTATTAAAAAGGAATTAACTTCTTTTTTTCAAAGTGTTCTTGGAGTAAAGAGCCTAAAATATTTGTTATATTTTCGATGAAAAAATTAAGATTAATATGATCATTTTTATTATTAATTAATGCTAAAAAATAAATTTCTTAATAATAAGTAAAATAACCAAAAAAAATTAATTAAAATAAACCAGTAATACATATGCATGTCCCTGTAACACGCACACGCACTTTTGTGTTTGTTTTGTTACATGCAATAAAGGAATTTAAAATCTGTCATTCAAGTGGTATGATATGACTTTCTTAATAGTCGTCTATGCCCAGGCTTCATAACTCGAAAATTCAAGCATTAATATTTTTAATGTTCATAATTTGGACAGTAATATAAAAAAACTAGAATTAAATGTAATGCAAATATCAAGACCAAAATTTAATTAGAAGAAGAATACAAATAAAGACCAGTTAGGACACACTTGTCCAAAAGCCTAACCCCTATCGTAATTAACCCCCGAGGATCGTTTGGATGTAAATAAATTATGCCATAATTAATTATTTCGAAATTACTTATTTCGGGATTAGTTATTTTTTCTCATAAGAAAATAAAAAATACTATAATTCTCGGATAATTATCCCGAAATTAATTATATCATGATTTTATTCCAACCAAACATGGGATAAACTCATCTCAAATTTAATTTTAAAATTAATTATTCCTAATCCCTTGTACCAAACGAGCCTTTATTATTTAATGTTTTTCTTTTTGCCTGGATCCTTGTGTATGACGAAATCAGCTTTCTTATGAAGGAATAGATCGAGGTTGAATCTCGAAGCCAAGATCGGCGTCCCATGTTCATGTTCGGAACCACATGATCGGAGCTCGAGCCGACATCCCATACCGATGGGAAATGGAGGATCGACATTCGAACCGACATCCAATATCGATGTCGGACCATTCGACCGACGCTCAGACCGATATCCGATGTCGAGCTCGGAACCGGAGCTGAGGCCAGATCCGATATGATGATCGATGGTTCACTTCGAACCCCACCTCGTGATGACCGATATGCCCGTTGCACCGGCCTGCCTTCAAAAGTCAATGACACTGTCCTGACCAAACCTTGCGTGCAGACCCCTCACCTAACCTGCAGTACTTTCACTGACTCTGCAAGACTTTTACCAAACGTGTGTGGGTTTCACCCACTACACAAGGACACTATCATGATTGAAAGGGACACCACGTGGGCAACCAGGGAAAGAAAGAGGGGGG
>MCJB01048168.1:170532-210454 GCA_002018475.1 Nicotiana obtusifolia | reverse complement strand
TGGTAGGCGTACCACCCGACCCCATTTCATTATGTCCATGTTGCAGGCGTGCAACTCAACCCTATTTCCTTAAAATCCTGTTACTGGTGTGCAACTCGACCCCATTTCCTTAAAATCCTGTTGCAGGCGTGCAACTCGACCCCATTTCCTTAAATTTGTGGTAGGCGTACCACCCTCTCCCATTTCAATAGTCATCACACAAATCACAAGAATTTCAGTAAGGAAACAAAACAATATCATAATTTCTCAACAAGAGAACAATAACATCAAAACAATCATCCATACACGACCCATGGTCATGCTTGACACCAACGTAGAGGCACTCGTCACCATGCCTATACGTCGTACTTAAAGTAACAATTTAACAAATAGAACACGACTTCTAATCCCTCAAGCTAAGGTTAGAACGGACACTTACCTCGCTTTGCAGCTGAATTCAAGGTTCCGGCAAACCTTTGCCTTGAAACTTTGTGTCCGAAGGCTTCAAATCTAGTCACAAATAATTTAATACACTCAATACACATATAGAAACTAATTCCATATGAATTTACAAATTTTTCGGATTAAAATCCTAAATTTAACTCAAAATTGCCAGTGGGGCCCACTTATCGTAATCTTACAAAACCCACAAAATGTGATAACCCATTCTGATACGAGTTCAACCATATAAAATTTGTCGAATTCCGACACCGGATCGACCTCCAACCCTCAAATCTAAGGTTTAGGGTTTTCCCACAATTTTCCCAACTTAAATCACCAATTAATTGCTAAAAACAGTAATGAACTGAGGTAATTCATCAAAAATTTAGTTAGGAACACTTACCCCGAGATTACTCTTGAAAATCTCCCAATATTTGCTTCAAGATTCGCTTCAATCTGAGTTCTATGGCCCCAAGTATGTTTAAGATGACACAAGCTCCTCCTTTAAGGATTTGTCCATGAAAATCTCCTTTGAATATGGTTTTGAAGTTGATTTATGGTGATTCTATGGTGTTTGGAGGTGTTCCTCTTCGTGGGTAACGAAAATGGGTCTTATAGAATAAGATGGGCATTGGGTTCTACTTAAAAAGTGTCAAAAATCGAGTTAAAACACCCCTATCAGGTCGAAAATGCGATCCTTTATGTCAAAAACGCGGCCCGCACTTCACATATGTGAATCGTGTTTTGGTCGCGGATCTTCGCCCCACTTTCTGCCTCAATCCGCGACACACTGTGTCAAAAACGCGATTCACGTTTGTCAATCCGCGGTCAAAACGCGATCGCGGATTTGACCATTTTGCAGATTTTTCTCCCGACACGAAAATAGGCATAACTTTCTCATATGATGTCCGAATTGGACGATTCTTTTTTATATGGCTCCGAAATTTCGATACGGATCTAATGCTTCAATCAAAATTGAATTTGGAGTTTCTTTGCATAATATGATACCACTTTTCCTTGGAGGTACGACATCGACACCTTCTTGAAACGCCAAAGTTAAACTCCATCAACCATCCAAAATCCATTCGAGACCCTCGGGACTTCAACCAAACATGCCAACATGTCCCATAACATTATTCAAACTTGTTCCAACCTTCGGAACATTCAAATCAACATCATAACATCAAATTCGCATCGGATTCAAGCTTAAGGATCTCAAAATCTTCTAAATCGCTCTTTTGATCTAAACCCGACCAAACAACGTCTGAATGACCTGAAATTTTCGAACCCAAAATCACATATCGAAACTACAGCAACTTTCAGAATTCCATTCCGACTCTCGGATCAAAATCTCGCCTATCAACCGGAAATCGCCAAAATTCGAACTTCACCAATTCAAGCCTAATTCTACTCGGGACCTCTGAAACAAATTCCGATTTCACTCTTAAGTCATAAATCATCTCCCGAAACTAATCGAATCATCGGAATTCACATCCGAGCCTCCTAACTCATAGGTCAACATCGGGTTGACTTTTCCGATTTAACCCTTCTCAAAAGAAACTAAATGTCTCATTTCTTACCAATTTCACTCCGTACTCAACTACTCAACTTGATTACATAAAACACAGATAATGAAGTATAATGAGGTGGAAATAGGAGAAACGGGGCGGTAACTCGTGAGACGACTGGCCGGGTCGTTACAAATCTATATTAGTATATGCATATATAGTTTACAAGAAATTTTCCTTGATTAAAAAAAAAAAATTCTGGAACCGTTTAGACCCGTTAGGCCCGCGGGCCCGGCCCACTTAGCCCGGGACCGTGTGGGCTTTGGCCCGTAGCGGGCCGGTCCCATACACATAGCCCGCCAGGCCCGGGACCGCCTGGCCCAGGCCCGCCTCACGCCCAGGCCCGTCAGGCCCATTAGGCCCAGGCCCGGCCCACAATACAGGGTTACCCCCAAAACCCATTTTCCTTCTTCATTCTTTCTTCTCTATTTTTTTTCCTCTCCTCCCCTCTCCTCTTCTTCTCGCACCCGATCTATTTTCCTTCTACTCTCAATACAAGGTGAGCAACCTCTCTCTCACTCTTATTCTCCCTCTCCCAGCCCCCTCTCCCCTGTCCAGCCCCCTCCTCGGTCCAGCGCCCTCCCCTTCCCCTTAATATTTTTTGCCCCAATTTGTTTAACTCTTTTTTGGTGCAGTGAATCCGGCGGCTCTTCTCCTCTCCGGTGATGGTCCAGCAATTTTCTGATGAAGTAAATTCGGTAGCTTTAGTACAAGGTAATTTTTTTTTGCTAGTAATTGTCATCTTCTTTCTTGGATTTCATATGGTTCAAGGATTTCAGATTTACTATGGAAACTTTCTTGTTCTTAATTTTTTTAAATTTCTTAGCAATTTCTAGTTGCTTTTAGCATGTATAAATTAGATACACTGACAATGTTTACTTATACTTTTAGCGATTTAATATGTATAAATTAGATATAGTATGGATAATTTTAGTTAGATGTTCTTGTGAAAGTTGCTAGTATACTTGTATGTAAGAGCTGTCCAACGGGACGGGACGGGACGAGACGGGACGGGATCAAATAAACGTGACGGGACGACATTTAGCCGGGAAGGTGGCGAGACGGACCTAAATGAGATGGGATAAATGAGACAAAATGGTAGGCCCATCCCATCCCGCTAACAAACGGGATGGGACGGGACGGGACGGGACGGTTCGCGGGCCTTAAGTGGGCCTTTTTTTATAAAAAATATTAATTATTTAAGCATAAGTTTGACAACGACTAGTTTTTTGACAATGAATAAGTTTTTAAAGTTTGCAACGGCTAGTTTTTTGACTTATTTAATAAACTTAAAACTTAATAAATTATAAAGAAACTAAGTAAAGAATAATAAAATATTAAAAAAAAGACTTGTAGTGAAATATTTTAGTATTTGTAATAGAGTTGTAATTTGAATAATATAATTTCAAGCCATTAAGTAACTAAGTAAGAGTGTAAGACAATTCATAAAAACAAAATTCAAGGCTTAGAGCCGTTTATAGCCGTTTATGGCTATTTATGGCCGTTTACAGCCGTTGGCCAACGGCTCTATTTCAAAAAAAAATATTAAATAACACAGGGGGACAGATGGGACAGGCGGGACGGGACGGGATAAACGGGACGAAATGGTCATCCCGTCCCATCCCGTGTACCGTTTAATATGGGACAAACAAGACGGGACAGGATCGGGACCGGGACGGGACGGGACGGCCCGTCCCATTGGACAGCCTTACTTGTATGTATAGAATAGTAAATCAAGAAAAATTTTAGAATAATTTGGGTAATTTCTACAATTATGAAATTCTTGTTCATATAAAAAACAACTTAAGTTCTAATACTACTCTTTTAGAGCTGAACAATATTTTAAAGAGTTAAAAATTTTATACATTCAAGTTAGGTCAGTTAAGAAACAACTTAAGTGCTAATACTTCTCTATTTCGGCTTTTCTTTTGGAAATTCTCCATGCTCTATCTATGTGTTAATTATATCATTTATTATTGGAACGAAATGAAGAAAACGCAGTCAATAAGTATTAGAGTGCTATCATATACTAATTTGAAATAAATTAGATTAATTTTTATGTTTTAGGACTTTATTATCTTACAATTGTTTAATGTACATATTAATATTGAAACCACCCAAGTATTATAGTAAAATATATAATTAAATTATATAGATAAACTTTGGGAGAATATAACTTAGTAACTAGTGTAAATAAAATAAATTTGTCAACTTCTAGTTCTTTTTGTTTGTGTAGATGGCATTTGCGCATCGTAGATGGATGTATAATAGGAATCATCCCAATCGTGTGGGGTTAAGGGATGAATTTAAAGAAGGGGTTGCTGGATATATTGCTAAGGCAAGGACATTTGATGATTTTCATATTGAAGGAACGACTAGGTTCCCTTTGTGTGAAATGCAAGTGTGTTAAGTTATTGGGGGAAGATGTTGTTACATGTTATCTTTTTAAAAAGGGATTTATGGAAAATTATTATGTGTGGGCTGCTCTTGGGTGGAGACTGATTCTGAATAGGCTATTTGGATGTTTTAGAGTTGAAGTTAGAGATATGTTTAATTTATATTGTTTGATAGTTGGTTGTTTGATTAGTTGGTTGAATTGTTATAAATATTACTGTTCGTTTTGTAGTAAATATTGGATTTGGATTGTTATATAAGGTTTTTGGTTGGTTGTTAGGTATTTGGTTGGTTGTTTTATTTGGCAGGTGGTGTAATTAAAAATACAGCAGAACTTTGCTTAGTAACGCCGAGATTTGCGACTGAATCAGTCGCAAATTTCACTAGGAATTACCCAAATTTGCGACTAATTCAGTTGCAAATTTAAATTTTCTTTCAAAATTTAATCAAGATTTACGACTGAATCAGTCACAAATGGAGAATTTCTGAAGTTTTTAATTAATTAATAATCAATATTTACGATTGTTTCAGTCGGAATAATTGATTAAAAATTAATTTTATTTTTAAATTTTCCGACGGAATCAATCGAAGCTTTTAATTTGTATTTATGTTTTTAATTTTGGTTAACGACTGAATCAGTCTCAAATTTAGCGACTGATTCGGTCGCAAATGGCTTAAATTCATGTCCCGTATTTTTCAATTTGCAACTGAATTCGTCCCAAATTTTCGACTGGTTCTGTCGCAAATATATTGCAACCACGTATTTTTCGACTGACACTTTTCAGTCGGAAAAATACGATATCCGACCGATTTTCGATCGATTTCCGACTGATTTGACGGTCGCAAATTTGCTATTTTTTAGTAGTGACATTCGGCATACACAAAAGTGACTATGAAATCCTTTTGTGAGTTAGGATTAAATAGCCTAAGTGTAAGTTGTTGTGCCATCTCAAATAACACCTCCACCTTATATTCTTCCTCCACAAAAGCCCATATTTTGTTAGAGATATTAACAAAAGCATGATGAATACTCAATTTCCTTCTATATTTCTCCAATTTGTTCGCATTTTGCATAGGCTCCATCAAACCAATAAAATGAAATTCATATTGTCTATGCATTGTAACAAGCCTTTCAAAAGCTTTTTTTTGTATTGAATGACCTTATATTCCAGATAATAGCATTCATGATTTAGTATGGGTTCTTCTTGTTTGCACTCCAGTGCTAGAAACACTAGAATTCTAATTATGTTGCTTCTTCCTTACCCTTCCAACAGATTTCACTTTATCATATGTCGTGGTAATAAATCTCCTTCTCTTGCAACATTCATAAAGTTCTGAGCAATAGACTCTTCATCAAGTTCCTTACCCCCTCTTTCACCTTGATCATCTTCCTCCCTTGCTACAGGTTGATTTACCATTTGATTCTGCATAGGTTTGGGGATTGCAGCTTCATATTTTCCCTGACCACCATAATTTGTTGATTATGAAGGGAGCTAGACATCACTTGCAGATATTTCCCAGCTGAGGGTGCACCCTTAGCCTTAGGGTGCACTGTAGCTAGGTCTTCTTTTATCGAGCTAGGGTTAAGGTTAGGGATAGGATTAGGCATTGTTTCATTGGTTTTAATTAATACCTCATGATTCTTTGATCTGCTGAGTTGCATTATTGCTACTGCAACATCCCTAGCAGCTGCCCCATCGTTTGTATTTCCTTGGACGTTTTCTTCAGCACATGTTTCCTGATCATCAATTGTATCATGATCAACTGATTGATCCTCTTCTTCCTCCTTCTCTTGCACATCATCATCCTGAAATTCTCCTTCCTCCTCATCTGAAAAATTCCACCTGATCACTCTATAGCTTGCCCAATTGAACATGATCAATATCTTGCGATTGAGAAGGCACCTCTTTACTCGATTAGGTTGTTGTAACAAATCGAGCTAAATCATCACATCTTATTTCTTCATTCAAGCTAGTGACATTGCCTTCATTAGAGTTCAAAGATTGTGAAGGAGTATCCTAACATCAATGATTAGTTGTGACATTATTACCTTAAAAGTTCGATTAACCCACTGAGCAGTGGATTCCTTCAAATCTGCTTGTTTATTCTCCTTATCATTTTGTTTAATACTTGCATTGACTCCTTCTGTAGATACCCTAGTCCCAGGTGAAGATGGCTTGTACACAAGAAGTTTTCCCAGTACCACTAGGGCTAGGTCTAGGACAACGATGCGCAGTACCACTTTCCACCAAAGCCAGTTGATTATTGTTGTCTTCCTTTTCACCATCCTCCACCTCCAAACTTGTAAATTTATTAGCTGTTTGCAAATTTTTTTGACTCGCATTTTTCACTTGAACAATTTCTTTTCCAAGTTTTTCTTGAACATCTTCTTGTTGGACTGACTTCTTTACTCGATTATCCCTAACCTCCTTTCATTGTTCAGTTGCATTCCCTACCACTTTGCCACTTATAAGAATCATCAATGGACCTCTTTCCCCTTATCTTTTTGTCGGTGTCTTCTTTAACCTCTGAAACCTGCTTGTCATTCCCATTGTCCTCCATTAATTCCGGATGTAAATATATGTCCTCATTATGACCTTGTAATTTACATTCCTTGCAATACTTCGGAATATAATCATATTGAATCCTCAGCCACTCAGTTCTTATAGCTCCAGTGACTTCATGTTCTATATCTATATAAATTTTCTTTGGTAAATCGGCTAATACAACTTGTACCTTTACTCTAGCACAACTAGGTTTAATTTTATTGATTGTTGCCATATCAAGATGCAAGGGTTTACCCACTGCAGAGGCTAAAGAGAATAAACACACTTTAACAAAAAAGATTGGCGGTAAGAGAAAGATATCCAAGCTAGAGCCAGTGATGTTTTTTCGTTAAACTTAAACTTGGAATCATAAATCAAGGGCCTCATTTGATATAGATAACCATCTTTGGCCTTTACGTAATAAACACTTCTTGAGGTCTTGATCACAAAATCTTCCAATAAGGTCAAGCGTATCAAAACTTGTCTATCCCTGAAGAAGCCAATGTTACACTCACCTTTAATACCACTTTGTGCTGGAATTATCTTGCGAAGTTCTTGCAACTCAGGCCATCCGTAAGAAAATATTCCAAGTACGGCATATTGGAGTCCTTCGATCACATTCATATGTTTAAATTCTGATTCAGTCCACTTAATAAGAGGTTGGCCATGTAGACACGTAATAGGTTTGATGGGATAGGAGGAATAGTCAAGGCAGTAGGGTTTTTTTCATGGGCGCATTTAATGACCTAGGCTTCAATAAATTTGAGAAATCTTGGGTTGTTTTTGTGTTTGTAATATTGTGTTGGGGCTGTGAAGTCAATGTAGGAGGCTTGCCACCAGCCAAATTGGCCATGAAAGGGAGTCGCAGGTGTGTCGCCTCAAAATCGCCTATCGCCTAGAGAGAAAAGCTTTAGGTCATCATCGTTTCTCCTTCTTTGGCTTTTTGTTCTTTTAAATTCATTTTTCTTTTTTTTCAAATTTAAATATTTTTTAAATTAAAATTATACTCTTTCCGTTTAAATTTATGTGAATCTATTTGACTGCGCATGGAGGTTAAGAAATAAAGAGAAGACGTATAAGGTAGATATATTTTGTGTGGCTATAAATCATTGCATAAAGGTAAATTACTTTCAAATATGGAAAGGGGTCATTCTTTTTAGCATGGATTAAAAAGAAAATAGGTTCACATAAATTGAAACGGAAAGAGTAGTATTTAACATTAATTGCATGGTTTCCATGCATTTCGTCTACACCACTCTTGTTATTACCATGTAAGCATGGTCAACGGTCATTAACCGCGTGATTTCGACGCATTTTGTCCACATCACTTATGATACTGCCACGTTTTCATAATGAACGGTTAGATACGTTTATTAGTACTCGTTCCATGAAATATGAGTGATTAAGCGGGATACTCGTAAGTTTATTTAGTAAAAATTGCACGGGGTGCCTATTTGGTCGCCCCCATTTAACTTGTACCCACTTGTTAAATTTTTTTAAACTAGTACCCAAAGTTTAGATAATTTGAGGCCTTTTTCTTCTTCTCCTTCTACTTCATTGTATAAAATTACGGTGAATTTACATGGTATTTGTGAGCATATATAAGGTAGTTCTGGTGTTTTACAGTGGTGAGCTGTTTGGCGCTTTATTTTATACTACTGCTTGCTTAGGATTTCTTTTTCTTCTTCTTAATTACAAAATGAGTTTGTGAAATTTATTAATGTTTTGAAAAATGGATGATTGGATTTTGTTCTTGATGATATTTGGAGATTATGTCTTAAATTTGAGCTCGTTTGGTGTAAATTTAGGTATTAAATCGCGTATTGGATAGTTGAAATTCGAAGAACAAATTTCTGTTTCTGGGCAATTTGCACTTCGGACCTACGTGGCCTTAAGTGGATGAAAACATTAGTCGCACTTCAGACCTATTTGGCCATAAGTGCACGAAAACATTAGTTGCACTTCATACCTATTTGGCCTTAAGTGCATCTCAAGTGCAATTTTTGCACTTTAGACTTAATTGGCCTTAAGTGTATTGTACTTCAGACTAATTTTTTTAACTTCAAATCCGATAAGTGTAAAGTTGATCCTAAACTTGATAGATTTGTAAAATTTTTTACAAAGTGAACACAAGTTCAATTGTAACCTCAAACTGCGTATAAATGCAAACGCCCCGATTATTTACTGGCTTAAAATATTGATGGCCTTTAAGTGCATGAAAATATTAGTTGCACTTCACCTATATGGCCTTAAGTGCATCTTAAGTATATTTTTTTGCACTTTAGACTTAATTGACCTTAAGTGCACTTTACTTCAGATTAATTTTTTTAACTTCAGATCCGATAAGTGTAAAATTAATCCTAAACTGGATAGGTTTGCAATTTGTATAAAGTGAATATAAGTTCAATTGTAACCTCAAACTATGTATAAATGCAAACGCCCCATTTATTTACTGGCTTAAAACATTGATGACATTGATGCAAGTTTAAGGGGCCCTCAGCCATTTTACCTTTAATTTCTAGAATGAACTCTCTTTTTCCCATGAGCTAATGTATCAATTTAGTGGCTTTTAAGACTCTACTCTTTTAGGCCTTAGAGATGAACTTGCCAAATACATGACCATACATAATTAGGCCGCAATTTTGGTGCTTCACCAGAAATAAACTTATAACTTAAATATATTGTGGTAAGAGTAACCAAGCTCATCAGATTAGTATTTCTCATAAGCAGACATAGGCAAAGTGGCCATGCTGGGGTTTCTACACAACCTATATTCCTATACTAATAAGGGCAAAAGTGTGTTGAGATTAAGAGAAACCAAAAGAAATAGTTTAATCTGCATAATAATGTAATTGCTAATAATCATTCTTGTAGTACAATTGTGAATCAATCAGTCCTCATACACCAAGTGTATCAGAGAGAATGGCTCCTCTATGTTAGTATAGACAAATCTATTTATATATGCATAAAGAGATTATAGATATTTATAGGGAATACAACTAATTTTCTCCCTCTCTATCAGAGATCAACCTGAAACGGAAACTCATAACGTTAACCTTCTACTCCAATGCTGCCTCCTATAAAGCTTTATGTCCGATATATACATGGCTAAACCACCACAGAAAAGCCTTGCCTCTACATTCATAGCTCCATTTTCAGCTGATTTTGGTGCAAAGAAGCTGGCACATAATGAACAGAGCGAAGTTAGCAATAGTCACTGGTTCTACTTTGACATATAATTTCCCTATGTTTTCCAGCACCGGGATTTACCTGAATTTGCAGAGGAATCATAAGTCAAAAGTGAGTTCTCTGGAGCAATGAAGCTAGAATTATCTTCTTCCCTAACCCAGGCAGGCTGATTAAATCCATCAATGTGCAACAGCTGTTGATACAGGTTTCTATTCCCGCTGGTTTGTCCCTCAGGCCAAATCGATGGAGCAACTAAGCCCGCGAAGTTACTATCCACTGCAGAACCACTCTGCTATTTTTCAAAAGCAAATGAAAACTAAGTATAAAATACAGGAACAATCTTTTCTCTTCAATAAAGACTATTACGGGTATGATATTCTGAACTTATGAACATAAATTATCACATTTTTTAGACGCTAAGGCCAATTAACAGATATCAATCTAAAGCTAGCAAAAAAGCTTAGACTTTGAAATAAAGCATAAAAGCAAGTGAATTCAAAATCCAACCATCGATTGTTATGATTTTACTCGTTATCAGTCAATACACGAGGCCTTAATCCCTAATATAGTGTAGCAAAACATGACACTTCAAGATATTTCTGCATATCCAACATTGTAGAAAAGACTGTGAGATGGCTCATAACTTATGATAAGGTTGATTGTAGGGATACCCTTGCCAATTCTCTATTCACTGATTTAATGAATTGAGGACCCACTTAAATTGAGTCTGACAAAGGTAACTCCCAAGGCTAACAACATTATGGTATGGTGACAGGCAACCCTTCAACTGATCATGTTCCATATGAACAGTTCTATGGTGTAAATGTGCACAGACTGGCAGATAATAATGGTTGGTCCACAATTGACCACTCTTCTGACAATTAGGTTGGTTGAAACTAGCCCTTTAAAATTTTAAAGGGGGGACCAAGAAATTTAACAGCCCTAAATACAATAATACAAGTCAGAATTGATAAAGTGGGTTAAAGCAAAAGTTGCAACCACAAACTATTTATGTAACTCACAATTTAAGTAAGTTGATGAGGAAGGGAAAACTTACTTCTGCAGCAAAGAGACTATCAAGGTTGAAATCTACTCTTGGGTTTACTGCAGCAAGTCTCATTGATAAGAACTGCAAGCCAAACAAACCTCCTTCAGGAAAAGAATAGAGACCATTTACTAAAATATAATCCAAAAACAAGAAAATAGGCAAAGCAATTTTTTGAACGTTCACTTCTTAAGTGGGATAACCTTGATCTATGACTATCTTCGACCACACTCCTAAAAGTATGTCTAAATGAAACAGGAGATAAGGCCTGAAGGCAACAAGGTTTGAATACTATAATATTTACTATCCAAAGCTGACTTACTCTCCATGTAATACTAAAAACTTGAGGGAGTCACAATAAGAATCATTACTGGAATTTTCACATATGAAGTAACAACAAATATTGAAAATCCAAGATTTCCGCACTAATAAATAAGATGTGAGGATTTTCAAGGTCTTACCTCCACTTGACGTTGTAGGGATTGTACATGGTTAATGATCTCATCCAGCACCATCGCAGTACCTGAAATCTGCAAAACATAGTCCAATCTTCACAATGTGCTACTAAATTTGATTAAAATTATTTGTTTGCAAACAACAGTCTTCCAAGTGCTTACACTATAAAAAGGGAAAGTAATCAAATGTATAGAACTTCTGATAAATTATACTTTAACGAATAATTAGTTCATTAGCTACTTTCTTTTTATGTGAACAAGCATAAAACTTTCTAGAGATAAAGTTAATTAATATCAATATGAGATGAATTTTGTGTTAAACTTGTGTCTCAAGATCACTTTTAAATTGTTGCTTGTTGGATGTTTCTTTTCCCATGAGTTGGATATTTTTTGGTTTCTCATTTATTTTGAAAGATTTTAAGGAGTTATAATATTTTTTCTGACAAGGAGTTATAACATATATTTCATGTATGAGCTACTATTCATAATCAAAATCAAGAAAGAGCTAACTATCAAGTATAACATCTAATAAACAAATGCAAATGATAAGCACGGTAGGTAAATGTGTATAAGGTTACAGTTTGATCTAAACGCCGTGAGAAATAATTCCATAAGTATATATATATATTATATGGACCACCAGGTGAATACCCTCACTGCCAAGAAAGGCAAACATACACTGCATTAACTGCCTGGAAAAAGAATAAACCATTGTAAAGCAAAATAGGTTTTCCTTTCTATGGTTCAACTTGCCTATTCTAAAGATAGTAAACTACAGTTTTTAATTATTCTGTGGACGCTATACAGTACCTACATACGACCCTTTAGAGGACTCCAAATTAAATCAATCAAGAATCCCAAAGTACTGTATTGGCTTTGAATTAATTACCCCTATATCTCAAAGAGTTTTAAGTTTTGTGCATTTTTACACAACATGTGACTTTTCACGGTTAGCCTGATATAGTAACTTGAAAATAGAGTAGTAAAGTAACTTACGATAGTATAAAATTCTTTTCTATTATTGGTGTATATAACTTAAACCCTTTCACAAATAGATTATGATAGATACACAAACTTTGATAAATGACACCAGGTATTATATGTAAGCATCCCAAAATCATGTTGCTGGCCCGAGGTTTTTGAACTTCTGTGTACTGATCTGATTAAGCTGTGCAACCTAGACAGTATCCTCTATCTATCAAATCTGAAAGAATCAATACAGTGCTGAAATAAATAGAATAAAACTCAAAGATTATCTGTCTGGTCTATTTTCAGTTGTTTTTTGCAATGCCTCCTCAGCATCAATTAAAGTTTGGTATAGAGGCTTGTCAGGTCATCTCATCACAACTTCAAACTTGTAGAATGTGTTTTATACCAAACTAGCTCTTTTGGTTACTAATTAAAATCTTGAAGGTTTTGGTACAAAACTCAGACCAAAAAACAAGTTCAATTGCAACAAGTAGGTTACAACCAGACCCATAAAGAGTACAACTTAATTAAGTTGCAATCTACATGTCAGTTCATCCTTCTTCCTCTTACATTATATCATATGAGTAAATTATGAAAAGTTATACTCAGCAAGACATCATCAACACATGTCTTGGGAAAGGGCCTTCATATTTTCAAAATTATAGCAGCATCAACATTATATTTGTCTGTGTTGCTATGATCCTCCAAAAATACTGTAGATTCTTAAAAAATGCATTATTTTTGGAGAAATTCGACACGGATCCACCGTCATTTTTAAAGGACCCGAGCAATATATATATTTGTGGATCGAATGTCTTTCTCCAGATTTTATAAAAGTATTCATATGAAAGTCTAAGAACAAAAACAAAAATAAACACAAAACTTCAGTGAAATGACAAGATTAACCTCAGAATAGGAGCAGAGTAAAAAGAAATTGATCATCATGTGCAAATCAAAAAGCTGAATGAACAGTAAGAAATACACTTCAAACATACCACTTTTCTTGGTGCAAAAGAGACCACCTTTTTTCATTAAAAAGATGAAAACGACCCAACTATCTAGAATAGCACACACACAAAAATAAAATAGAAAAAATCAGCAAATATAAAAAAGAACCCTTTTATAATCCCATCACCTAATCACAAACCAAACTTTTTCAAAACGCATTAGTGCATTACTACACCTTAGTACAACATTAATTGATAATTAGTGATAAAAATCGACAACTAACCTTGTTACATCCTGGGACCAATTCCTGTAATAGCTTCATTCTTGCATTAATCTTCTCTCTCCTTGCCTACAGACATATATATAAAAATCAAGTCAATTAAACAATTTTGATTAGCACTCGTTATAACCAAATTTAACAAAACATTATCAGAACTAGTCCTGCAAAAACACTTTACTCTTTCAGCTAAACTATGGCTATCTGTTGCTTGCCCCCTAGCTGCTCGGACATGAACATACGGAAGCTTCTCTGAGGTATCATTTGTTGATCTTTTGCTCTTTTTGCTACTGCTTTCTTTCCCCTGAATTCCACATAATTCATTCATCAAAACACAGACTTCGTATATATCAAATCATAATTCATTCAGAATTTAAACTTGAACAGTACCATTCTTTGTGATAAACCAATAATTTATCATAATTAAGTAGTTATATAGAGGTGAATTACATGCTAACATAGGCGTTTAGACATAAGAATTGTGAAATTTCAAAGAAAAGTGAAAAAAAAATTCTAAGTGAAAACATTATTTGAAAATTAGAGTTGTGTTTGGACATCATTATAATTTAAAGCTGTTTTTGAATTTTTGACAGATTTGAAGTGAATTTTAAAAAATAACTTTTTAAAGTTTTTTAATTCAATTTAAAAATTTTATGGCCAAACAAAAAAAGTAAAAAAAATATATATATATATGGCCAAACAGGCCCTAAATTAATTATAATAAAGTGATAGAAGTTACTATATAAAAATTAAAAAAACACATGTCACCATAATTTACCTTTTTCTGGCGTTCTTTTCGCTTTGTGGTTTTCTGATCAACAGTTGGATTTGAAAACTCGGGAGAGGAATTAGGATTGGAATCAGAATCAACTGGTTCTTGCTTCACGAATTGTGAATTGGACGGAAATGAGCCATTCTCCGGCGAATTTCCGGCGGCGAAGACTGAGAACTCTCCGGCGAATTCTCCGGCGGACGCTCTGTCAATTAGAGGAGAAGAGTAGTAGGGCTTGTTGTGAGTATTTGGTAGGGAAAGTTTAGCTGAACCCATTTCGTCAGAATGTACTAAAAGGTCCAAAGCTAGATTTGGTGGCAGTTCAAGTAAAGCAGTAAAAGAATCTCCAGCAGCTTCCGTTGGTACTGGCATTATTATGCTCTGGCCTTCACCGCCAATATGATGAAACCCGGTTGCCGTTTCTCCTGCTTTGCCTCCGCAACTTGCGGATCTAACTTGGGTTGACTCCATTTTACAGCTTTTTGCGGCAAATTTTCAAGATAAGTATGCACCAACGGATCAAAATACAGTGCGAAAACTCAAATTATAACAATTTGATGGGGTCCTTTCCAATGACCTACTATATAATATAGTCTACTAGGCTAGTCGAGAAGGAGTAAATCCGAGAAGTTGAGTAGTTTCAAGTCAGAGAGCTGTAGAAAGGGGTAAAACTTGGATTATACTTAAAGATTTTCAAATGGGGGTGTCAGGAAAAAAGAGTAAGAATGAAGGGTCTATATATATGCTTCTTCTCTTTTTGTTTTTTTGTTTTTTTGGGTTCAGAATTTTGTAGTAATATGGAGCTTAAGAAGCTTCAATGGTGGTAAATATCTTTTCGTCTGCTAGTACCTGATAAAAAGGCATTCTTCGAGTTATAGAGGAAATTGCTACAGCTGATGCCAATGCCGATGCCGATGCCCTGCAAGTAAATTGTTTGTTATATATGGGAAAGCAACGTTAGCTTTGGTTCTCTCTCCCCCTCTCTTTTAAAGGCTACGTACATAAGCTGGAGGTTAATAGGGTACTAGGGGCTTATTTCTAAGGATTTGAACCTCAATTTTTAATTCTTAAATATTTAGATTTCTTTTATGATAAATGCTAATTAAGTTAATTCTCTTTATGAAGTATTCGAAATCAGCCTCAAAGTTATAAAAAATACGATTTGATCTAACGTATAATTATTAAAATTCACCAAAAATAAGAAAGAAAAACTCTATTTGTTTTCCACTGCTTCTTCTTCTTCCACAACTAGCAATTGGGAGTTATATAAAAAGGTTTATATTATTACATTATCGCTGCTAATTTGTTTCTCAAAAGAATTCGGACCTTTGACTACCTTGGCAGTGCACGATCTCAAAATTCTTTGGAATTGGCAAAGAAATTAACATGCATGTCACGACCCAAAATTTCACCTCAAGTTATAATAGCGCCTAACATACTTATTAAATAAATCAACTCACAATTAATAAAATAAAGTTTAATTTTCTTTAATTAATAGAGTCATATCATAAATATAAACGAAAAAAATCTCGATATAATATAATATATGATACAATCAGAACATGGTGCGAACACGATCAAAACAGTACAACTCCCAAGAATTAAGTGACACAAACACACAATCAACTACTGAATAAGTACAAATTTGAATACATAGTCAAATTTGTCCGAGAAAAAGAAAACAGACAGGAGATAATAAAAGTCAGGGACTCAGACACTACAAAACGAATCCAGGAGGTGCAGTTCGCCCTAAGTTGCTGAGCAATTGCCTGGCCCAATAAAAGGTTCCGCTAGAATCCACCCGAGGATATGCGCAAGAAGATGTGTAGAAGCATAGTACGAGTACTCGAAGAAGTAGTGGCGAGGCTATACGCATTATGACCCTTACAAAATAGATATAGATCATAAAGACCGAAACTGAAACAGTAAGCAATCTCATGAATAACAAGTATCAAATATAACAATTGTCGAGAGATATAAAGCATGTTTCTCCAATTCAAAGATAATCATACGCTACTCTAATAACAACAGAAACAACAACAACAACAACTACAACAACAAGAAGCGCAGTAATTTTTCACAATTGGGGCATGCGCTACTCAGATATGGTATTTAAAGATGGCATACTTGAATCAATGGACTCGAGGCTCTCAACCAGCATATATAGGTGACATGCGACAAATAGCATTAAATAAATGCTTCTAAATGAGTCAAGGATATCTATGCATACTTAAGACCCTACCTCTTATCTGAACCGGTTCAAGATTCATGTACCCCAATACAAAATCCATGTATCATTGAACCTCATTACAAAATTCATGTATCGACCTGATACACAATCCATGTATTGATCACGCTCATAGGCCCAAATTAATATGGGTAATCACCTGACTCCGGAGGGATGGTACGCAAAGAGGAGTTTAATAGCATACTCATAATGAAATATCTGCTCATCATGTCCTGTGCTATAAGCCGATAACTGTATTTCAATCGCACGACTTCCCTTTTGTGCCACAATTTCAGTCCAAATCAAGTATCCAATACTAACACATATACATGTGCCCAAGAATTAATAGAAGAAAGATGCACAAGGACCTAACAATAATCATGTGGATATGTGCTCATGAAATTTTTATATGAATACGAATGATTCAAGCAATTCAACATATCAAGAACAAGCTCCCATGCCTTCATAAATAATAACCTAGGAATGATCTCTAACATGAATAAGAGAGTGGTCGTAGTCATATAATCCAAACAAATCATGAATCAAGATGAGAATATAATCAAAACAAGGCATAAAGCATCTAAGTTTTATCCCATGCATGATATAAATTTGGTACGTGCATATACGCTCGCCACCACATATATACACCATCCCTAATAACTTAAACATATAGAAATCAAGTCAAATCGTAGGGGTTTCCCTCTTAACAAGGTTAGCCAAGAGACTTACCTCTCCCAGGGCTAGTTCCAACCACAAATCGCGTCAAAATCTCGCTCTAGCCCTCCAATCATACAAATCCAAGCCAAACATCATCCAAGGAAGTCAAACAATTCCATAGGAAGTGACTCCAATCCATAAATCTTCAATATTTGATGAATTTTCATAAAGTCAACAAAAGTCAATCCAGACTCGCATGCCCGAAATTCAAAATCAAGACAAAAATCTGATGACTCATAATCTCTCGAGTCCAAATATATAATTAATCTTCAAATTCGAATCCAAATCGATGGTCAAAACTCCAAAATATACTCTCTTAAAGTGTATACAGAAACCCCAATTTTTTTTTTTGAAAATCCCATATTTTCGATGTAGAAAATCATGTAAATTCATGTAATATAATCATAAATAGGTAGAAATCACTTACCATCTTGCCTTATATGAAAATTCCTATGAAAAATCGCTCATCTCCAAGTCTATGGCTCAAAATATGAAAGAATGGGTAAAAATTCTAAAATATAACACTTATGTATTATGAGCAGCGATACCCTTCGCGAACTCGGTACAAGCCTTGTGTTCGCGAAGCACAAATCTGCAACCACCCCCTCGCGACCGCGAAAGAACCCTTGCGATCACGAAGCTCAACCATATCCCACTCGCCGCGAACGCGATGACCCAACTTCCCACCGGACTCCATTCCTACGTGAACGCAAAAGAAACCCTGTGATCGCGAAGGACACATCTCCAGCTCCCAGAATACACATCGCGAACGCGTCCGACTGGTCATGAGTGCGAAGCACAATGCCCAGACTAAATCCTTTTCCGCATCATGGAGCAAGATGCACGCAAAACACCAACACATCAGTTATGCAAAACTCAACCGAAATGGTAGGAAACTACCCCGAATCAAACCCGAGCCCCTCGGGACCCCGTCCAGTAATATTAAAAAGTCAATATAAAATATGCAAAATTATCTAAAGGCTCAAAAAACCGCAAATATAATCAAAACCACGAATCGAAGATCAAAATTATTTTCTTAACTTCCAAACATACTGACTTTGCCAAACTCGTCTGAATCACACTTAGACATTCCGGATCAAAACCAAATTTTAAACACAAGTTCTAATCAACAAAATGAACCTATACAAAGTCTCACAGCCATAATTTGAGTCCGATAATACCAAAGTTAACTTTCGGTCAAACCAATAAACTTTTCAATTTTTCAAGTTTCCAACTTTCAACAAATAGAGCTAAAACCCTTCTAGGAACATCCGAATTCAAATTCGAACATACGCCTAAGTCCAAAATAACCATACGAACATATTGAAATCATCAAATTCCGGCTCTGAGATCATTTACTCAAAATTCAAGCCTTGTTCAACTCTTCCAACTTAAAGCTTTCTAATTGAGTGTCATTCTACCAAATCAATCCTGAACCTTACGAACATCAAAAGCAACCATATAGGCAATTCATAACACATCATAAAAAGCTACTCAAATATCAAGCTGCTGAACGAAATACTAAAGCTCAAAATAACCGGTCAGGGTCATTACATTCTCCCCCACTTAAACATACGTTTGTACTTGAACGCGCCAAGAATCGTTCCAAAGTTGTCAAATAACTACACAATCTCATCATACACATGCCCATAAACAATCTCACGCTACCTCAATCCATATAAGTCCACTAATACAATCCAACTTAAATTTCTTCCTTCCGCTTTAGCTTACAATCCTTAGACTAAATTTCAACATTCAGAACTTCCTCTTAGCTCTGGTTCTTGCATATATACATTGTATCAATCTCAACCAGCTGTACCAAACATAGGTATATTTCCAAAATATAACCACACCATGTGCCCCATCGCTCATATACTCATAGCAATACCTTCTGACCACAATAGTTGCTCATTACCAAACTTGGAACCGGCAATATATCTCATAAATAATAGAACCTTGTTCTAACCCTGCGCAATACTCTTAATGATAAAATAAACCTGTAGAAACTCATAACCACATCTTAAATCAACAAGTCATGGAGTTCTCTTGCTCGAGAAGAACCATTGCCATATTCTGAGCTGATTAGTGACATTGTTCTTCCAATCATACATTATACAAATCTGATCGTACTGATTCTAGGTCCGATAGCCTCGTCTCATCCCGCACAAGGTGCTCGACCAACAAGCCCTATCAAATACCATCAAGAACCTTATACGACGTGATTCGTGCACCACATAAGCAATTGCTTGAATATGATCAACAATGAAGAGAGAACTATCAGAGAGCTTATCCAACACATTTAACAGATAAAACAAAAATAGCATAATGTTATGAATTCGTCCCATAAGGGAGAAACAAGACACACAAAACGGGCAAAAGAAATTGTATCTAACATAACTCTGTTGCAACATGCAATCCGATCCATACATAATATCGTTGTGGCGTGCAAACCGATCCAAATAACAATTCGTGTGGGAATAACCATCGAGCTATAATGCTCATACTCAGTAAATAAATGTGTATCATCAACACGCATGTACCGTGCATAAACATAACCATGGGAAGACAGATAGCATAACGCATTGCGGAAAGGGCCAAGCACGACTATGGTACAATAAGCAAATCAACCTCTCAAGAGTCATCTCACTCCTACATCGCAACAAGGTCTAAATAGGACCACAACAAGCATGTAAATAATCATGTCGTCTCACAACCCATCATGGCATAAGAAAGTAACACATGAAACAGATCAAGGCATGAATAACATCCATTCCGCCCGATGACACACCCATGGAAAATGATGCACTGGATAAGCGAATCCAATCAAGTATAGAATACATATTCTCATTAGGCCTACAATAGGCCCCCAAATCGATCTGGATCATCCCTAAATGGGTGAATAACCTCCCGAAAATCTACAGTGGCAATCAATAACACAGAATTTACCGTATAGCCCTTAATACACTTTCACTATCCACAACCAGCGGAATAATATGCCTCCATAAAAATCAAATATCTAAACCTCTAGAATACAACCATCTCCATACATAATCTCTATCTCTCACCTAAATGACTGATACCTCATATATACACAATTGCCTAATGAGAAATGCTCCCATAAACCTTCCGCACCAAGTAGCAAAAATTTTAACATCCACATTTACCTACCATTTGATCTCTGTAGTACTATCCAAGCCTCCTTAAATCAATACACAATGCGCCTTCACCGCATCCACTATACTTAGGAGAAACAAGATAGTGCTAGCATTCTCTTAAACATCTAAAATCCACCATGTTGTCTAGAACTCATGACATTCCTTTCAAAACTGAATTGCAACTTTGTCCATTCAATCTTAATCCCCACATGGCTCCACCGCGGCCATCATACCGCAATACAAAAATATGAGATTCTCGTTATAAACTCTGAATCACAAATAGGATACACACTTCATCGACCATGAAACCTTTCCCTTAACTTAGTTCAGAAGAAAAAATCATTACACGCAACAATCTCCCCATGCCCATGGAAGACACCAATCCCAAGTCGTGGTCAAATCATCACAACTCTTCAGAATCTGTTTGCACATAACCCAGCTATCAGAACTGAATCTGTCTAACTCAACTAAATCACGCAAACTGCCAAACCTGAAAGGTATTTCCACAAAACATCTGTAAGTCCTATTATACCAAAGGAACTGATCATCTCTATTAAAATGTTAATCCAAACCACTGCCAAACGGGCCCAACCTCTTCAGATTACCCATAACCCACCTTCACGACAACACTTCTCTTTCCCAATACACTATGGACCTTGATCAAAACTCATCACAAGTGATCCCAATATGAAATCTTGTCGTCCTAAGACTCGTAAGACACTTATTTCCTCTTATAACCTAATAGCACCTCAAACCAAAATACCTACTCTGAAAAGACTTTCTATGAATCTAAAGTTATTTCTTCCATCTTCTAAATACCTGAAATATCTTCCACAATCTAATGTCAATCTCCACTTCTTAGCCACACGATTAATCCTACCACATCTTGAACCTTGAACCCACTAGAACCTTCCTCCGGAGTCACCTACTCAATCCTAGTCCCGAATACATAGCCAATCATTTCGAACGACTAGTGCTCTGACATCACATGTATCCCCTTAAAAGAAATATGTGTGAATCCTTTCCCTTATGCACTATAACCAAAAAGAGCCATCCAACCTAAGCCATTCCACAACTTCCACATAACAACCAGGTACAATATAACACGCCCCCAGCAAATTCCTTGCCCGAGTCAATTTCGAAGTCGTCCACTTCAAGCCATACCTAATCCCTAAACATACTGAAGTCCAGGACTGCAAACAACACATGACCATGTGTTCATCGATGGTAAGATCCTCCACTTGGATTTAATCCATAATCACCTAACCCAAGAACTCTCAATGACCATTCCCTTAATTACCATAACATTACACTGCTACTCAGCTGAATCATAAGCTCATGTTTCACTAACCATAGCACATCCCAAATTATCAACCCAAATACATACTCAACCTCGTGATAGTCGTGTCATCTACCTCAAGCAATCCAGACTCCCTTCATAGTACATACATCCCATTGGATATAAGGTAAAATTCTTCGTAGCAACCTCATAAGAAATCGTACAACCTCTGACCTTCTCACTGGAGATAGCCCACCTGTGTCCTTAAATCATTCTATAACCTCGCCATGAGCACCACCACTATGTAACCAATGAATCCTTTTGAGCCTACACTCATACAAAGGCCGCATGAATTTGTTTTATTTCATTAATGAACAACTGAAAGATCCATAAACACATCCAAAACTCAAGATCGTATGCACACCAAGATGATAATCAAATATTCACATTTCCTCTGTAGTTCGAGCATCCCTTCTCGACAAATTCAATACCCTCCAAATGTAGAAGTCATCGCCAAAATAAAATAGAAAGACTTAGTTTTTTGTCCATAATGACCCAAATTGCACCCACCCTTCCTCAAAACATGTGGCTACCCTGCCATAAATTCTATAATGATACACCTCCACTTTTACGTAGGTATAACCAACTTCCAAAGCAAGCCACCTCGGTCTTTATTGCTCATACTTGATATGTTGACAATTCAACCACCATGAGACATATGCAATAGTGTCCTTCTTTATCCTTGCCACCCATAATACTGCCTCGAACCACGATACATTTTTGTATCATCCAGATGATCAAAATACCACAAATTATGAATCTCCTCAAGGATCATCTCCGCCGAACCATCAACACTAATAAGCAAATCTGACCCTGAATTCGCAAACACTGACACACTAAGGACCCCTTCCCTAGCACCAACCCGCACACCTCGTTCCCAAGGACAAGCAAAGAGTAGATAATCACATTGACAAGCTCTGATCCGCTCAAACAAAGATAATCTCGCAACTACACAAGCAAGAACTCTGCTATGATCAGAGATGCCCAATCTCAAAAATCTATAAACCAAGGTAGGAACTTTCATAGCCCAAATGCCTCTCTTCTGCTAGAACAAATGCCCACCACCAAATCGTGAACCAGATAGTTCTCCTCACAGGGTTTCAACTTCCATGAAATATAAGCAATCACCCTGCAACTATGCACTAACACTGCACCAAAACTAATATGTGACGCATCACAATAGGTTGTGCAAGGCCCCGAACCCGTGAGAAACACCAACTCTGGGGCGGCTATAGGTGGAATCCCCTCCACAAGCGACGACAGTTGTCAGACCTCAACACAAGGGAAAATAATACCACACTACAGGTGAAATATCCCCACAATCGCCTGATCTCAACTGATATCGAGTGTACAACATCGCGTACGAACAAATAGGATGGAACTGAAGATATAGGCTTCAAGTCGAGATAAAGTCGCACGATAAGGAATCAAGAAAGGAAAATTTCCTAACATCATGTAGCCTCTTGAAGATAAGTACAAACGACTCTGTACCAATCCACAAGACTCTACTAGACCTACTCGTGACTCATGAGACCCTTAGAACCTAGAGCTCTAATACCAACTTGTCACGATCCAAAATGCCACCTCAGGTCGTGATAGAGCCTAGCCATACTTGCTAAGAAGGTCAACTCATAATCAATATAATAAAGTCCAGTTTTCTTAATTAATAAATCATATCATAAATAAAGATAGGAAAGATCTTGATACAGTATAATATCTTATACAATCATAACATGGTGCGAACACGACCAAAATAGTACAATCCCCAAGAACTAGGTGACACAAGTACATGAACAACTACTGAATTAGTACAAGTCTAAATACATAATCAAAACTGTTTGAGCGAAAGAAAATAGACATGAGATAATAAAAGAAAGAAACTGGGGCACTGCAAAGCGAATCCATGAGGTGCAGCTCGCTCTACGTCTCTAAGCAATTGCCTAGGCCCAACAAAAGGCTCCGCTAGAATCCACTTGAGCATCTGCACAAAAAGATATGTAAAAGTGTAGAATGAGTATACCACAGTAGGTACTCAATAGGTATCAAGTCTAACCTCGAATAAATAGTGGCGAGGCTATAAGCATCATGACACTTACACACATATATAGATAATAAAGCCTGGAACTGAAACAGTAAGCAATCCCTTGAATAACAAGTATCAAATATATCAACGGTCGAGAGATATAAAGCATGCTTCTCCAATTCAAATATAATCATATGCAGCTCAGATATGATATTTAAAGATTAAAGGAGTCGAGAATCCCAACCAGCATATATACGTGACATGCAACAGATAGCATTAAATAAATGCTTCTAAATGTGTCAAGTATGTCTATGCATGCTCAAGACCATGCCTCTTACCTGATTCAGTACAAGATCCATGTACCCTGATACAAAATCGATGTAGCACTAAAACCCAAGACAAAATCCATGTAGCACTGAAACCCAAGATAAAATCCATAGATTGACCCAATATAAAATCCATATATCGGTTATGCTCACAAAGCCCAAAGTAACGTGGATAATCACCTGAATCTGAAGGAAAGGTACCAAATCCAAGCACAAAGAGGAGCTTAATAGTATTATTCATAATCAAATATTTGCTCATTAAGTCCTATGCCAAAACAGTATTTCAACCACACGACTTGCCTTTCGTGCCACAATTTCAGTCTGAATCAAGTATCCAATTATAATACATGTGAATATGCCCAAGAATTAATTGAAGAAAGATACAAAATAACTTAATAATAATCATGTGGATATGTGCTCATGAAATTTCTACATGACTACGGATTATTCAAGCAATTCAACATATTAAGAACAAGTTCACGTACCTTCATAAATAATCATAACCTTGGCATGATCTCTAACATGAATAAGAGAATGATCATAGTCATATAAGCTAAATAAATCATGAATCAAGATGAGACATAATCAAAACAAGGTAAGTGAATATATGCTTGCCACCACATATATACACCACTCTCAATACCTTAAACACATGGCAATCAAGTCAAATCCTAGGGTTTCCCTCTTAACAAGGTTAGCCAAGAGAATTACCTCTTCTCGAGCTAGCTCCAACCATAAATCATGTCAAAACCTCGCTTTAGCCCTCTAATCACGTAAAGTCTCGATCTTTGATGAATTTTCCAAGATTCAACCCAGACTTGCATGCCTGAAATATGAAATCAATACCAAAATTTGATGACCCATAATCTGCCGAGTCCAAGTATATAATTAGTTATCAAATCTGGATCCAAACCGATAGTCAACCCAAAAATACACTCTCGTGAAGTGTAGACAAAAACCCTAAATTTTCTTTAAAAATTATATATTTTAGGTGTAAAAATCCAAGTAAATTCTTGTAATATAATCACAAATAGATAAAAATCACTTATCCTCTTGCCTTCTATGAAAATCCCCATGAAAAATATCTCATCTCCAAGTCTAGGGCTCAAAATATGAAAGAATAGGTAAAAATTCCGAAATATAAAAGTTATGTACTTTGCCCAACGATACCCTTCGCGAACGCAGCACAAGACTTGCATTCTCGAAGCACAAATCTACCACTAGCCCAAACCCATTGTTTTGACAGTTTTAGGAAGTAGTCAAAACAACTGTTTTCAAACTATGTTATAAGGTTTAACTCCTTCAACATAAGTTTTGAATTTGAAAAATAATTGCATTTTCGCCCTCACTGAAATATTGCAAGGGAAAGAACCACCAAGTTTATCCCTTCATATGGTTTATCCATAATTTCGGCCATCCTAATTACGGATAGATTAAGAAGACTGATGTTGGTTGCCTCCTCATCTTTATCTTCTTTTTCTTCCTCCTCACCATCAGAATATTTTTCCTTTCTTCTCATTTTCAGAAGTTTTTTTGGGTTACCATCACCATCATTTTCCCTTTCTTCTTCTTTATCCTTAGCAACTTCTTCTTCCTCATCATCGTCATTCTTTTCTTTTACCAGTCTATTGATAATGTTTTTCTCGTTTATTTCTTAACTCATCCAACATATTATGTTTGTCTATTTCTTCCTCGTCCATTCTCGTTCTTTTTCGATTATTCCTTGAATGCACGATGGATTCCCCTATCCGCTCAAGGACTTACTAGTTTAGATAAATATATAATACTTTTTTTTGTCGGAAAAGTCTTTTTTGGGGAGAAATTACGCATTTTTGGGATCTACGTGCTCCATGTTCTCATATTTCCTCTTTTTTACTTTATTTTTTATCCTTGCCTTGACTGTGATGTAGAATTAGAGATATAAAGCATGCAAATTAAATTAAAAAAAACGTATAAATACACACTGAACTATAGCATTTGAAAATATATTAAGGTTCTATACTTGTATATCTCTTCAAGTGTAAAAAGCTTAAAATTGATGCTTTCCAGAAAATAAATAAGGCAAACTTTAAAAACTTACTTCAAGTTACAGCTTATCGTGTCTATGATGTTGAACTTCGTCTCAAAACCTAAATAATTTTGAAGAATCAAAGTTTTTTCTGTTGAGAAAGGGAGAATCACGAAAGAGAAGAAGTCGTTTAGGTTCTGTTTGGTTTGGAGCAAAAATTAGACATTATTTATTAGGTTTTTGGTTTGTCTTAGAAGTTTTTAATATTTTAAAACAACTCGAATCAAACTTAAATCTTGTCTTAGCATTTTCTTTGGCCAAAAATAAAAAATAAGGATCCAAGAGAGAAAATAAAGACTTGTGGGGTTGTTCACGCAGGTTAGTAAGGAATAGGTGTAATCTATCTATTTATATCTATACTATATTAGTTTTAGGATATATATTTTGCACGTGTACCCCATATTAGTGAATTCACAACTCTGAAAAATTATGTAAATATTACTATTAAACAATGTATGTTTTGACTTATAAAATAAAAATTAACAAAATCAAGAAAAAAATAAATGTTGGTCTCATTTAGCTAGCTCGATAATAAAGGAAATCTTGGCAAACTAAGTCCTCATATATCTTATTGTGATTTCTTAGGACATCTGCTGGAATATCTTATAAAAAATTATTATTATTATTATTATGACCTAATACGAAAAACAAACAAATAATACAAAAATACTTTAACCTAAATTTTTCTCATAAAAGGAATATAACATGCGTGAGTCCTACATAATAGGATTAATTGCGTAGAATTTCAAATAAGGAAAGATTTCAACGTATGAAATTTTAGTTGATTTTAAAGACCTGAATTTTAAGTAAATAATTAAATGACTATTTTGTCTAGTGTTAAATTAGTTCTTTAAAGGGTTAAAAAAAAAGGTGAACGACATTTCGCTAAAGGTTTTCGTACTTTTAATATAGATATAGATATAGATATAGATAGATTAAAAGCACGAAACATCATAACAAAATGTCGCTTGCCTTTTTTACCCTTTAAAAATAGATTCACATTAGACAAAATCATCGTAATGTCATTTACATATTTTCTAGTATTTAGGACTTTAAAATTAAATAAAATTTTAACTATTAAGTCTTTCATTATTTGGACTATATAAAAACTCTTAATATTTAGGAATTTATCAAGAAAAATTTAACTTATGTAAATATATTTCTTATTCGAATTTGGATGAAATAACTATTAGCATGTTGTTACCGTTATGAATATCTCTTTAAAAAATTAATCCCCTCATGTACATTATAGACATAAAAATTATTTTATAAATATGACTATATTTCTACCTCAAGACGCAAATAAACCTAGAGATTTATAAAGCTTAAAAGTAGAAATAATGCCAACGAACTTATTTATTGGAAATCGACGGGGATTTTATTTGTCCTTGGACACATTGAATTACTTTTGAAAACTATCGATTTGATTACTTATTATGTGTTAATTTTAAAAAATAAATATTCTGAAAGTATAAAAATAACTACTAAAGTTTTAGAATAAATCTAATAAAAAGTAAAAATACTTAAGATACTTAATAGTTTATGGAGTAACTTACATGAAGTTAATTGCTCACAGAATTGAAGTTGGTTGACATATATTCACTTTTATATATTTAAAAAATTAAATTATTCCGCCAAAAAATATTAATATTTGTTAATATTAATATTAATATTCAATTTTTCATAATATTTAGATCTTTAATTAAATTATTCTTTCAGAAAATATTAACATTAAAATTTTTTAATATTAATATTAGTATTCAATTTTTTCATAATATTAAGATCTTTAAATTATATATTTAAAATATTAAATTATTCCTTCACCAAATATAAATATTATTAAAAATAATATTCAATTTTTTCCTAATATTAATATTAATATTAATATTAATATTCAATTTTCTCGTAAAATTTAGAAGTTAATATTCAATTTTCTCGTAATTTAGAAGTTAATATTAATATTCATTTTTTTATAATATTAGATTTTTAACAACAACAATAAACCTAGTAGTTTCCCACAAGTGGGGTCTGGGGAGGGCAAGATGTACGCAGCCTTATCCCCCCCCCCCCCCNCCCCCCCCCCCTTCCCGAAAGGGCAGAGAGGCTATTTCCGGTAGACCCTCGGCTAGAGAACAACTGAAAAAGAAAAGTTAGTTGCAACAAGTAAGAATAACAGTAAGATGAAATAAGATCGAACCCAAGAATGCAGTCAAACTCTAGATAGTAATAGTCATCTACGAATAAAAGATATCATACTAACACTAATGCTAGCAAACTAAGTAAGACAAAGAGAAACACTCGACTACCTACGAACCTTCTACCCTAATCTTTGACCTCCACACCCCTCCTGTCTAGGACCATGTCCTCAGTCAACTCCAGCTGCGCCATGTCCCGCCCAATAACCTCTCCCCAAGACTTTTTAGGCCTACCTCTACCCCTCCTGCTGCCCGCCGAGGCTAACCCTTGCACCTTCTAACTGGGGCTTCTATACTTCTCCTCTTAACATGCCCGAACCATCTCAACCTCGCCTCTCACATTTTATCCTCCACAGGGGCCACTCCCACCTTTTTCCGAATAACTTCATTCCTAATCCAACCGGATATGCCCACACATCCACCTCAACATCCTCATCTCAGCTTTTTTTATTTTCTGTATGAGAGTTCTTGACCGGCCAACATTCTGCTCCATACAACATAGTCGGTCTAACTACAACCTTGTAGAACTTACCTTTAAGTCTCAGCGACACATTCTTATTACACAAGACATCGGAAGCGAGTCCCCACTTCATCCATCCTGCTCTGATACAATACGTGACATCTTCATCAATCTCCCTGTTACCTTGTATTATAGATCCGAGATACCTGAAACTACCTCTGTTGGGAATGACTTTTGTATCAAGCTTCACCTTCATATCTCCTTCCTGGGTACCGTTGCTAAATTTGCACTCCATGTATTCCGTCTTGGTCCTGCTCAACTTGAAACCCTTAGATTCTAGGTTCTGCCTCCATACCTCCAGCCTCTCGTTAACACCACCCCGCAACTCATCAATTAAAACTATGTCATCAGCAAATAACATACACCATGCCACCTCACCTTGAATGTGTCTCGCCAATGCGTCCATTGCCAAGGAAAATAAGAATGGACTAAGAGTTGATCCCTGATATAACCCCATTATAACCGAAAAGTGTTCCAACTCTCCTTCCGCTATGCTAACCTGAGTCTTAGCTTCATCATATATATCCTTAATCACTCTAATGTAGGCTACTTGGACCCATTTAGCCTCCAAGCATCGCCAGAGCACCTCTCTCGGGACTTTGTCATATGCTTTCTCTAGGTAAATGAATACCATATGCAAGTCATTTTTCATCTCCCTATAACGCTCCACCAATTTCCTCACAATGTGAATAGCTTCCATAGTCGAACGCCCCAGCATGAAACCAAATAGATTCTCAGAAATGGACACACTGGTCCTCACCCTCACTTCAACCACCATCTCCCAAACTCTCATAGTATGGCTTAGCAACTTAATCCCCCTATAATTATTGCAACTTTGGATATCGCCCTTGTTTTTATACAGAGGAATCATTGTACTCCACCTCCATCATCCGGCATTTTCTTCGTTCTAAAAATGACGTTGAACAACCTAATGAGCCACTCCAAACCTGCCCTATCCACATTCTTCCAAAATTAATAATTAGATCTTTAAATTAAAGTAATTTAATTTTACCATAATATTGATGGAATATGATTTAACGATCACAAAAAAAAATTGAGTGACGATTGTAATATATCTATCCGCATCTATATATATCTAAATTATTATAAAAACATGAAATTCTAATATGGGCTTAAATCAATTTTTAAACCTTTCATAAATGTTTTTCATGTCAAATATAAAAACAATAATAATTGAGTCTCATTCCCAGTTCCGCATGTGTGAGCTCGCTTATATTGTCAATCCCAAGCTAGCATAAAAGGAGGAGGATTACGGTAAATAGGTATAAAACTTGTCAATTCATAATGAATTCATGTCAGATAAAATCATAATTATAACTAATAATTAACTTTTTGATTCAATATTAGTCGGAACGCAAAGCAGGTACCAAAAATCAAGTGAAAAAAAATTCATATTAGATTAGTTATTCTACTTTCGATCTTAATTCAGTATAAACTTTTTACAAATTTTAAATAAAATTTACATAATTAAAACTATATAAAAAGTATTACTACTATCAATTACTTCTTGTTATAAATAGAATTGTATTTACGGTGAATGTTTATATTTTAGAGAGATTTTAGGATTTGTTACTTTGTGGCTAAGCCACTTTTTCCTATAAATAGAGGCGTTATATTCCATTATAATTCATCCCAAATAATTAAGAATTTATCTCTCTACTTTTCTTTACAATACTCTTCTTCTTCTTTTATTGTTTTATAATATGTTATCAGCACAAGACTCCAACCAATTGAGTAGAGACTTTGGGATACATGCTTGATGCTCAATGTATGCATAATATTGAGCATAATGATTGTCAATTATTCCATGAACTTTCCTCAGGAATAAATTCTGTATTTAAGGTTTTACCTTATTTTTCTCATTCAAATTCTTGAAATTCTATAATTTGATTTTAAATAAAATAATAATAATAATAAATTTTGTTTGTAACTCTATTAATAGGAACAAGAAGTGAAAACACATCCCATTGAATTTGCTTCATTCTCATTCCCTTAAGAGAATTAGCAGTACATGATACGTCTGAAAGAAGACAAAATTATTATCGTGAAGGTATCAATGGATGTGGACATGGCAATAGACGAAATTATAATCGTCATCATTGTATTAATGAGAAAAATAAGGATTCTTAAAATAATCTTTCACTCTGTGAAATTAATGTTTATCATCGATTTGACATGAGATTTCGTAAAGCACATATAGATAACTATGATCCATTCATGATATGAATGTGATAACATGTGATTATAAATACATATTCATTCTTGGAAGAATATGAACGTGCTAGTGGTAGTGAATATGCCACACTCACCTCTAGAAAGTGGTTTGAGATGAAATAAGAAAATAATTTAATTATCATTGCATGAATGGTCATTGATCACGTACCTATTGTGATTATGTCAAAATATTATGGTAATGTGATTATTACAGGGCAAAAGTAATTGAAGCAACATATCTTGCCTATAATGATTTGATCATGACCATAAATGGTATAAGATTCTCTTTGAGAGATATATTGATGAATATGTGATAGTACAGAATTAATTAAGAGCTCCGGAAGAGCCAATTATTATTATTTTGGAGGAATATAATTGAGTATCAATAAGGTATTGTGTCGTAGTAAGTATCAAAGAAACTTATTGAGTTTCTAAAGTATCGCGAAAGCGGTTGGTTATATTGAGACTATAAATAAAGAAAAGATTAAATATCTTTTATTGCTACAACTTGTAGCGGGGTGATATGTATGTGAAAAGTTATCCGCTTTATTTTTTAGTTTGTACTTCACAAATAAAAGAATGCCACAATAAAGTAAAAGTTTGTTGATATAAAAACCCATATCATAATAAACTTGGAGTTTATTAATAATTGCATACGTCATGGTGTAAACCTGAAGTTTATCATTATTAATAATTTATTCAGTTGGCATAATTGGTTTAGCCATGTTAATTTAAGTATGACATGCAAAAATAAAAGAGATTCATATGGGTAAATATTAAAGAACTAGAAAGTTCTTTATGAATTTTCTTATGTTGTTTGTTCTCATCAATTAATAGACCAACTAAAATTGGGATTGAATCCCTTGAATGCTGAAAATTTCAAAGGTGGATATGGGTCCATTCACTTGTCATGTATACGACATAAGATGCATCTATGAGATGATTACATGTGTGATTATTATTAACCCCCAACATGATATTTGCCGGATAACTTGCTCAATAATTTAATTTAGAGCATCATTTCTAGATTTTTTATTCAAGATAATTCATCTTGATAAGTTGGTTTACATCATGGTTGGTTTAGCAACATAATTTATTGAGTGCCTCAACTTAATAGCTAAATTATTGCTTACGAGAACAAAGTTATCTATATCAGTTTGATATATGTTATATACGAATATATATTACATTCTCCCCTCAAAAGTGGTTCAGGGTCAGGAACCAAATAATTTCATCTTATTATTATTGATTTGCGGTGTATATTTTGATTAATACCATAACGCACAAAGGTGGGTTTTCAAAGTTCACGAAGCAAGTTAGTTTTTCTAGCATGAGGGGGAGACGGGATAAACAGTTGCGAAAAATTACGTGAAATGAATTATCATTTGTACATCTAGATCCTCGAATAACATAATATAAACTTGAAGTTCCGAAAAAGATAATTCATCTGCGATATATTGCAAAGCATGCCAGGCGCATTTGCTGACCCAAAGAAAGTAACTATATTCTCACTAGAAATGCTTCTATAAGAATAAGTCCTAGAAGGACAAAGTTTATGGTACGCTTAAAGCTTATAGACAAATCAGTTTCAAATAAAATTCTTGATAAAAAAGATGAGAAAATGATCAAAATGATCATAATAAAGAGGCACGTGACCTAGAAGATCACATGACATAATACTTCATAAAATCTCAGGAGAGGTTGATTAGGTACCTGAAAATATGAATGAAGAGATCTCTGTGTTATGTCTTTATATAAAAAAGGAGGTTGGAACCGATATAAAATGTTCGTCGACTACATCTATGATAACTCTATATATATATGAGGATCTTAAGTCTGGAAAAAAATTTAAGTAGAATTGGTTTCATATGAAAGACATGTAGTTTCAACCTGCAGTTCAAACACTTGAAAGTATAAAGTCAATGGTATGTGCAATCACTTTTATCTTTCTTATATGCCTAGCATTACATGAAAACTCTATATGCATCTAGAGTCTATTTATATGCCTTATATGACTTAACCTATATGAAAATCCCTAAAGGATTTAAATCTCTTAAAGCATATACAATTCTTGGTCCTGAAGTACCACATTCTAAGTGCAGTTTGTGTACATATGTATCTCGCTATAACTATAAGCATGATAATGTGATAGCAAGAATAATTACCTCTATGAAAATATTGGAAAGACCATTCCACAACATTATATGAAGACATTACATATCTATCAAGAATGATGACTTCAAGGTGCAACATATTCATTCAAGTTAATATGGCTGATTTATTTGTCAAATCTCTACCAACGATCTTTTAAAGATGGTGCACAAGATTGGAATGTGAAGGCTCAAAGATATAAAATGATTGTCTCATCAGGTAGAGTTAATATGCGTTGTACTCTTTTTTTCTTATAAGGTTTTGTCCTACTGGATTTTCCTAGCAAGTTTTTTAATGAAGCAACCAAAATGCGTAATGTTAGATATGTGTACTCTTTTACCTTCACTAGAATTTCTTCCCATTGGGTTTTATTTTAGTTAAGAGCTTAACGAGGCACATTACCAATTGAATAGATATTCAAGAGGGAGTGTTATAAATAGAATTGTATTTAAGGTGAATGTCTATATTTTAGAGAGATTTTGACTAAGTCATTCTTTCCTATAAATAGAGGGGTTATATTCCATTGTAATTCCTTCCAAATAAATGAGAATTTCTCTCTCTATTTTTCTCTACAATACTTTTCTTCTTTTATTGTTTTATAACACTTCTGTTATAATAAAGCAATTTAAATGAAAAAAAATTGTGATAAAAGAAAAAGTAAGTGTAGTCGGTGAAGTAATAAATGGCAAGAGATCAGTTATTTTTGGCCAAACAAATCAACTGGTATTAATTGGTTATATCCTTAGTTTAGGTGTCTAAACAAATCAACAAGTTTAAGGGGTTGATTATGTATTTGACCTTTACTTTTTCAGCATAATTTCACAATTTACTTCAATACAAACTTTCTTTAAAAATACTGTTTATGCTTCACGCATATCTTCTATAAAAATTATGTTTGAAACAATTATTATAAGATAGAATACAATAATAGCTCTAAATCTTTAAAAGAAATCGAGAGATCTACACTCCAGGGACAACAAGTTACTTTCTATTGCAAATCATTTGTTGTTTATGTCAAATCAAATGAATAATGTATGGTAAAATATATTTTTATCGTCTTCCTATATATATATATATATATATATATGATGTACATTTATTTTAATATATAATTATTAAATTTAATTAATTAATTTATTACAAATATCAAGCTACTTTTTTTGTTTTTGTTTTTTTCAAAATAATTGGGAATTAGGATTGGAGGCTTAAATGTATAAGAGAAAGGAAAGCTGGTCAAATCAGCTTTTAAATTTTTTTAACTTTTTTAGTGCTTGATAAAATTATAAAATATTTAAAATAAATTAAAAATTATTTAAAATAAACCATTTTTTTTAAACCAATCCAAACCGGCTCCAAATAGAGAGGGGCAGTAGAGCGCATGGTAATATACTGAATCGGGGACCAAACTTGACAATATTTTTAGCACACTGAATGACCTGTCGTCTTCTTTCTATTATTGCAATTTTCTTTTATTTATTTTTTAAATTTAATATTTTTTCAGTGGTTCTTATATAAATTTTGTTGAAAATTTGCTTGATTTATTTCTTTTTTGTGATAATCTGAATGTTCATAAAATTACTATTCCCTCTGTTTCATTTGTCAAATACATAGACGATCTATTAAAGTTGTCCATAATTTTCATCTTTTTAACACATCAATTAAAACTAGTACTTATTAAATACAAATTTTATAACCCCAAAGAATTATGATTAAACCTTTTGATATAAATTTGGGGTATAAATGATTTTTATCCATTTTGATATTAATATACAATTAAACCTTCAATCGACCAAAGCTCATCCATTCTTCTATTTTTCACTTTTGCACAATTCACTAACCCCCTACCTCACCCAAAAAAAAAAAAAAAAAAAGAAATTAAAAAGTGCAATTATCACCCTCTAAAAAATGAGTAAAACATTTTATTTTGGAGATTAATGATTTAAGTGGCCGCTGCATTGAAGAAAAAATTTAACTGCAATAAATTAAATGAACATATTTCTCAATTTTCTTTTTGAACACTATGCTTTATTATGAGCAATCTAATAATTTCTCTTTAGAAAAGAAAATTGTAAGACATGGGCCAGCTGGGCCTACCTAGGTTAAATGCCTTCTCCTACTGGGCTCAACATTTGGGCTAATAAAACCAACATACAAGCCTGGGCGCCAGTTAACAATATAGATTAGGGATTTTTTCCTTCCTATGTAATATTTAAAACTTATTTATCAAAATTATTTTAATTTTATATATTACTCGCCCTAAATAAGGATTACTTACAAATTGTATATAATCTATTATTAGTGCCTCAAATTAGGAGATTTAGTTATATATTTTTCCTATTTTCTCTCCGCTCCTCTTTTAATAAGAAGGACACGGCTCTTTTCGGGTTGAGATTAGTTACAATACTTAATGCTCCAATAAGTTTCAAGGTTTCAATACGCAACTTGATTTATGCTACGTGTTCCTATAAAAATTTAATTGTGTGATTATATTTCTTCTTATCCCCTATCTATGACTGGTTTCTTTTTCCAAAAATAAAAAATAAAAAAATAAATACATAACCTTGCTTATCTAACAAACTGACTGCTCTTCAATTTCAATCGCTAGCTTTTACTAGGTACTTGTTTTGCTTTCTGCAAAGAGCATTTAGTTGAAATAAATTCATTACTTTGCTTCACCGCATAAAGAGGATCTGCAAAGAGCATTTACTTTGTTTCCAATTCCATCACAACATGGAGAGGTTGTCAATTTCTTACATTAATATACAAATTAAAAATAAATTTTGTATAAATTTAATGCAAATTAGCATATCTACAACAACATACATACTAAAAATAAATTTCATACAACTAAGTATATAGTATACAACTTATCTACAACTTTCAAACATCATTTCTATCCAGTTAAATACAATTACAATATCATACAACTTAAATATAATTTTCATACAAATTTTATACAATGTGTCTTTTGTATGTATTTTGTATATATTTTGTAAGTGGTGTGTTCTTCATCCTCTCTGAAATTCTAATCAAAGTTTCCTCTCGTAATGCAATTTTGATACATATCGACAACTTTATGTAAAAAGATAATATTATAACTTAAATACAAATTTCATACAACTATTCATACATTATACAAGTATTTCTCAACTTTCATACCACATGCAAATAAAAAATATATAATTACAACAGAATACAACTGAAATACAATTTACATACAACTTTAATACAATTTCATAAGTATATTGTATATCATGTGTTCTTCGAGTTTCAATCTAAAATTCAGCCAAAATCAATTCTAATCTTCACCAGACACCCTCACAATTGAGATATAAACTCCAAAGAACATTTTTAATTGTTTGCAACAACACCCAATCCAAACAAAAAATAGTTTTTGAAAATTCAAATTCGAAATCAAAGCTTTGAAACTTTTTAATGGCTGTCAATGATGGAGAATCAAATAATTTCACAATTTAGTGATTGACAATTTCAATTCGAACACCAAATGTGCAACATGAAAGGAAATTGCTGGAAAAAAAGAGAGGATAAAAAGCAGAGAAAAGCGAAGGAAGAAAATTGGGAAAAGAATAGAGAAGGAGAGAGAAAGAGAGAGAGAGAGAGAGAGAGAGAGAGAGAGAGAGAGAGACGAAGAGAGAGAAAGAGAGACGGGGAGCGATAGAAAGAGAGAGAGAAAGTAGGGATGGAAAATAAATAAATCCCTATTCAATTCCTAATATAAAGAGATACTCATTAATACTAATTGTATATAATTAATAAATTGTATATATTTATGTAATTAAGTTAAAACTTGATTAGGAAGAGTAATAAAATTTCATACGAAGATAAAAACCCCTGTAGATTAATGATGATCGGAATGATGAATTTTGGCCTGTTGACACTGAGCAGAGATGACAAAATAAGTAAAGAAAACTATACTGTATAGCCATTCCTAAAACTACTAGCAAATAAAATATATATTTTGTACATTAACATATAAATATACATATTTTATACATAATCAATAAATATTTTCGTATATTTAACTAGCGGATAATATTTTTGGTTGATCGACTAAACATATAACTTGCCCAAATAAATACTTCCTCTATCCCAATTGAGCCGGTTCAAATTTCTCGAGTTAAAAACGAATCAATCAAATCACTAAGTAATAGATGCCTAAGATATCTCCATTGCGCTTCTTGAAAGTCTAGATTGGCCTGATCTACTAAATTTGTTCGGGTTGTTGGAAAACTAGTTATCATATGATTAATTATTTTGGGATTAGTTATCTCAACCTCGCATATGAATAAAAAAAGTATTACAATCCCGAAATTAATTATACCACGATTTTATCCCAACCAAACATGAATAAACTCATCTCAAATTTTAATCTCGAAATTAATTATTCCTTATCCATTGTACCAAACGAGCACTTAATAATTAGTGTAGTTTTCATGTAAACAGAGAAAGGCAACTCATGAAACAGTTGTACGTGAAATGTCTTAAGTCTTGTCTCCCTAATAATCACTTATCAGACAGATGCAAGATTAAGTTGGCCCGCTAATTTATCGGTCACTGGAAGGATAATATATATATATATATATATATATATATATATATATATATACACACACACACACACACAATTTTTGGCTAAAGAAATGCAATTAAAGTATATTTTGCCAGGAAAAAAAAGTATTTTCTTGACCACACAATAATTTTAAAGGGATCATTCGTGACACATATTAAAGGGATTCAAAAAGGAGCTGATACAGCTTTGTTTATTTATTTTTAAATGTTATAGTGTCTTCATACGCGAGAAAAAAAAGACGAGATTTCTAAAGTAAACTGTTAGAATGACCTGTTAACTGCCATTATTCTCTACTAAGAAATTGCTACTAGCTTGAAGTAATATCATTTTTATCTTTCATTTTAACAATTGAATATCAATGTCTCACATTCGTAATTGGATACCATAAAGGGTTCCAATAAGCCAACTAGAAGCAGTTCAAATCTCAAACTTATGACTAAATCTGTTAAGAAACATATTATTCATTCAAATTATGAGTATGAAATGATGCAATGAAATATTATCATATATTGATTTACTGACTGTTGAGGAGAGAAATACTTTTTCCGTGTTCACAAATTCTTCAATTATTTACATAATATGCCAAAATTAAAGTCAAAGTAGATGTGTTAAAGCAGCTCTGTGTTATGCTATAGGGAAACAGACAGAGCAAAAGCCAAAAACAAAAATCCTCCAATCTGGGAGACAAAATAAGGCTTTCTATTAGAAAAAGTCTACAGGACATTTACAAGATAATGTAACCGCTAGATTAAGTGACATATAGTTCATATGGATATTCAACTGCCAGAGTTACCCAACCAAAAGTCGAACTGCACCAGAGTCCAGACTGAGGCAAAAAGAGTAAGTGAACAATCTAATGTCGAAATGACTGTCAAAAGTCAGCCCTGATACAGTTTGAACAATTTTTTCTTCAAAAATAACCAGCAGATACAAATTAGAGTAAGTAGGTTAGCTCGAAATTCAAGCAGACGTTTCCCAGGACTATATTGGTTGATAGACCTCTGCTATCTATCTCCTTGACCAAAAACTGGAAAATATCTTCAAAAGAAACTGGGCAGCGGTAAGGAACCAAAATCGATAGCATCATCTTCATCGACTAGAGCGTTAATGAAAGATAGGACCAGACTGCATGGAAGAATTCATTTTGATCAGAAAAGAAAGGCAAGGTCCCTTTTTAGTAGTATATAGTATGTTATAGTCAACAAAAATATATCAGAAGAGGAATAGAAGGCTTCTAAATGCCGCACGCAGTATTTTATACAACTAAATATGCCCATCCTTATGGTGTAGCAGGGTATAATCAAACTTTTTTGTTAAGATGACATCTACTCCTTCCATAATTGACAGGATTTTCCAGAAAGAGAACATCATCAAAAGTGCTTTTGGCTATTGAAACTATGTCTAAAACATTTCATAAAACAGCTATATCATCTATTCTGTTCAGAACGATGCAAAATCTGCAGGCATAAATTAGCACTTTACTATGCATAATTTAATACCAATGACCTCATAGCAACTTCATACTTTGCTTCATAAAAGGATTCAGAAAAGCATACAAAAATATAAGAGCCATTGTGGCTGCGATTTCAACGCCACAAGTAACTTTAGCTACAAGCAAGATGTTCCTACTTTCTCTGAAAAATAAATTTTCTTTAGTTGATTCTCTCTCTCTCTCTCTCTCCTACATAACTTTTGATTCTCCATTTTGCTTTCGATTATTGTATACGCTCAAGCACAGAACACTGATAAGTAGGAATCTAAATGTATGGTCATAACCATCCATCCTCTCCCC
>MCJB01048168.1:156421-170512 GCA_002018475.1 Nicotiana obtusifolia | reverse complement strand
CCCCCCCCCCCCAATTATATATATACACACACAACTACTACTACTACAGCTCAATCCATAGGTTCAGTTGTGTAGATCCTCAATATCATAACTACTCTAGTTAGGTCCATAATATTTCAATACTCCGTAGTTAAGGATTATTTTTTTTCTAGGAATTCTCTAATATACTAGTGATTATATCTCTAATATACTAAGAGCCTCCTAGTAAATATTAGCCTTCAAGTTGGTATCACCTATATGAATTTTCAACTTTCTTATGCTATCTAACTTTTTGCAAGATCTGCCTAGATCCAAGATATTCCAAAGCTTTTGACATAACTTCTTTTCATGTAATTTTAGGTCTATCTCTTCCTCTTTCAACATCTTCAATCATCATTTTTGCACGCTAAGAACCAATGCATCTGGAGGCCTACTTAACACGCGGCAAGAACATCCAAGCGACATTCTCTTATTATCCTCCATATGCGCTACTTGCACCTTCTGACGGATGTGATCATTTCTTATCTTATCTAATCTTGTGTGACCACACGTCCATCTTAACATTTTTGCAACACTTATCTTGTGGATATGTTGGGTTTTAGATGTCTAATATTCACTCTCATACAACATTGCCGACCTAACAGTCGTTTTATAAAACTTGTCTTCCACTTTAGTAGGTATCTTCCTATCACATTACACTTTTGTGGCACTCTTCCATTTCAGCCATCCTACTTTAATCTTGTGTGTAACATCTTCCATCTATTTCTTTTTTCTTTTTTTTGATAAAGTAAAGTAGAAATAACATCTTCATCTATCATTCCATTCTCCTCGAACATTGAAACTACATATCTAAACTGTCTATATTTAGGCACCTCAATTCCATCTAATCTCCCCTCAACTTCACTCCTATCTCGTTGGCTATACTTGTGGTGCATGTATTCTAACTTACCCCTACTTATCTTGAATCCTTCACTCTCTAAAGTATTTTCCCACAACTCGAGTTTTTGATTGACAACCTCATTAGTTTCATCAATTAAGACATATTATCCGGAAAGAGCATGCACCATGGTAACCTCATCATGCATATTGTTGGTTAGGTCATCTATGACAAGGGTAAAAAGATATGGGCTTAGCAAAGAGCCCTGGTGCAAACTCGCAGTGATGGGAAACTCCTCTGTCTTTTGCTGCCGGTCTCACATTTGTGACAGTTGCTATTTACATAACCGTTACGACATTTATATATATTCAACATGAGTTCTTTTATTTTCAATACCCACCAAAGGACATTCCTTGGCATTCTATTATATGCTTTTTCTAAGTAAATAAATATCATGTGTAGGTTCTTTTTCTACTTATAAATTTACATTAACCTTCTTAGTAAAATATAGCCTCTATTGTACACCTACAAGACATAAATCCAAATTGGTTCTCTGTCACCCTTGAAGTGAACCTAAGTCTCCGCTTGATTACTCTTTCGCGTAGCTTCATCATATGGCTGAAAAGCTAATGCGCTGATAGTTATCACAACTATGAATATCTCCTTAGTTCTTGTATACGAGAATCGAAGTACTCTTCAGATCAAAGCACGTAACTAGGGCAGCCACCCCATCTCAAGGAAAGCATGCACTGGCATATGGGTTCTGGCTCACTCAAGTATTTGAACAATTTGGTGTAAAAGAGAGAAATACTTCTTTAAAAGGAATTGTTTGTCTGTAATTCCTACTTCAACTTCTACGAGGCACTTCCAAACTTCTAATAGGGATACCATCAGGTCCACAAGTTTTTCTAACTTCCACGTTTTTCATGGCATCCCTTATTTCTATGAGTCTAATCTTACGAGTATAGTCACAGTTGTTGTCTAGCACAAAAGTATGATCTGATAAATTATCCTGTGTAACGATCCGACCGGTCGTTTCAAGAGTTGTAGCCCAGTTCCCCCATTTATTGCTCCTTTCGTGCTTTATAGCTGATATATGACTTATCGGGTTAGTTGGTTTGGGTCCAGAGAGATTTCGGAATGAATTGAGACACTTAGTCTCATAAAAGTTGGAAAAATTGACCGGATATTTAACTTATGGGTAAACAACCCCGGATTTGAATTTTGATGGTTCTGTTAGCTCCATTAGGTGATTTTGGACTTAGGAGCGTGTCTGGACTGTGATTTGGACGTCTGTAGTTGAATTAGGCTTGAAATGGCGAAAGTTGAATTTTTGGGAAGTTGGACCAGGAGTGGACTTTTTGATATCGGGGTCGGATTCCGATTCCGGAAGTTGGAGCAGGTCTGTGGTGTCATCTGGGACTTGTGTGCAAAATTTGAGGTCAATCGGACGTGATTTGATAGTTTTACGCGCTGGTTGTAAAGATTTGGAAATTCAAAGTTCATGGGCTTGAATCTATGTGTGATTCATGTTTTGATGTTGTTCGAGGTGATTTGAGGGTTCGACTAAGTTTGTATGATGTTTTGGGACTTGATGGTATGTTTGGTTGAGGTCCCAGGTGAATTTCGGATGGTTAACGAATCAATTTTGGACTTGGTGTTATAGCTGCAGATTTTTTGGTGCACTAATCTGGTTTCCTTATACGCGATCGTGTGGGAAGGTCCGCAATCGCGTAGGCTTAGCTTGGCAGTGGAGGACTTTGTTATACGCATTTGCGAGAAGGGAGATGCAATCGCGTAGTTTGGGATGCTGTGATTCGCGAACGCGTGGCTAAGGTCGCGTTCGCGTAGGGTATAGGAGGCAGAAGCTGGGGTCACGTAGGTTTGAGGAAGCATTAGTTCGCGTTCGCGTGGATGCCTCCGCGTTCGCGTAAGGCAAAATAGAAGGACAGACTGTTTTGTGCTTCGCGAACGCGGGAGGATGGTCGCGTTCACGATGAAGGCGTAATTGGGCAAAATAAAAGATTCAAAAACGAGGGTTTCGAGTTCATATCACAAAATTGGTAGAAGGCAACTTTTGGAGGGATTTTCACGTGGGTATTTGGGGCAAGTTATTCCTATCCAGTTTTGGTTAATTTTCATGATTATGCCTTTGATTCTACCATTAAATTTGTGATTTGGAGTGGAAAATTGAGGAAAGTGAAGAAGAGTTCTTGGGCTAGATATTTGAGGTTTTGAGTGGAATTTGTTATAAGATTTGAGTAAATTTGATATGGTAAGACTCGAGGTTGAAATGGGCTTCCGAGTTTGGTGATTTTGTTGGATTCCAAGACGTGGGCCCGGTGGCGGTTTTGAGCCGATTTCGGATTTTTGAGTTATGACTTCGTAATTTCTTGTAGAATTGATTCCTTTAGCCCGTATTGATTGTATCGTACTGTTTATGGATAGATTCGAGGCATTTGGAGGTCGATTTGCGGGACAAAGGCGTGTTGGAGTAGAGTTTTGCTTGGATTGAGGTAAGTAACACTTCTAAACTTGACTTTGAGGGTTTGAAACCCCGAAATATGTGTTATATGATTGGTGTTGAGGTTATGCACATGCCAAGCGACGGGCGTGCGGGCGTGCACCGTGAGAATTATGACCTGGTCGATTCCATGGCACTGTATAGTGGACTTATCTTGTTGATGTACGTGTTTTCATCATGTGATAAAGTAATTAAGTTGTTAAGCTTGCTTGGGATCAAGCTTAAGCTAGATACCGGTACTGTTGGAACCCATAGTGGTCATTTCCTGCTGTTGTCTTACTGATTTCATTGATATTTCGTACTCGGTCATATTCATTCATTTCACATCATATCTCAGTCTCTGTTGTTATTTATTGATGTATCATATCATTATTTTCGGGCTAGTTTCATTGACATGGTGAGCCCGTGAGAGAGACTGGAGAGATTGATGACTGAGTGAGGTCGAGGGCCTGGCTATGAGTGACATTTATGGGATCGGGCTGCACGCCGCAGCGATTATACTGGTTTACGATAGCGCTTGGGTGGAAGGAGCCCCTCCGGAGTCTGCACACACCTCCAGCGAGCGCGGTTGATGATATTGAGAGATGGATCTTCCCTGGACATGGATCTTGTCCGAAACATTATATACCTGGGTATGGATCTTCCCCACGGGCTGGATTGGCCCTACTCAGTACTGGGTGGCTGATGGTCAGTCGATGTATATATTCCGGGATAGATCTTCCCTGGGCCGGATTGGCCATATACAGTACTGAGTGATTGAGCAATTGAGAGTGTGAGCACATGAGGCAGACATCATGGTGCATCACATACAGCATGTGCATGGGCATGTAGAAGTAGAGAAGTTATATTCTTCTTATCATTCAGATTTTGTTTTGAGTTTATCTGCTGAACTTGAAAGCATGCCTACGTTTCTGCACTGTTACTTCTATATTGAACTGTGCGGGTTGAGTTCGTCACCACTTTCAGTCCAAAGTTTGGATTTATTACTTACTGATTTGGTTGTACTCACGCTACACCCTCCACCTCGTATGCAAATCCAGGTGCTCCCAGTCACAACGGCTGCTGAGTGTGGAGACAAGATCTAGGGAGACTATCGAGGTAGCTGCATGATGTTCGCAGACCTTGACCCTCCTTCGTTATCTTTACTTATATTTCAGTTTTTTTTTTACTCTTTAGACATTGTATTGGACTATCTTCCGTTGTAGATGCTCATGTACTCGGTGACACCCTGATTTCTGGGAGAGATTGTATTGGGTTGCATGTTTATTTTTGTTTTTAAAGGTTTTCTTCAAATATTAACTGCTTCCGTATTTTTCTTTTTAAAGCTTTTGGTTATGTTGGAATAGTTGAGTAATTGGCTTGCGTAGTTACACGATAGGCGCCATCACGAGGGTTGGTTTTGGGTCGTGACATCCTCGTGGCTTGAGTCGAACAATTGATCAAAATAGGCTCTTCATCTCCTTTTTATCTCACTATCTCCTTGTAAGACTATCTAGGACTCGTCCTTAATGCACTTAACCTAGTTCAAATCTTTACTTCTCTCTTAGCTGTGCTAGTTTATACAATTTTGCTTTCTCTTCTCGTATCCCTTACTTTTCGTACGAACAATCTAGAGCTTTCCCTCTAGCTCTGATGATTACTTTCTTGATCACTTTAACTCCTTAAGTGATATTCAAGATTCCTTATCAAAAAAGAAAAAAATAATTCAAGATTCCATTTACTGTAGTGCAGATGGACAACCTTGTCATCTGTTAGCTGTAATTTGAATTAAGAAAATGTCAAGCTCATACCATGGAAACTGGAATACATTGTATAAGGCCAAAGCTTTTCTCTCGAGCTAAAATTGGAAATGAGTTTAATTATAATACATCATTACTGGACTTATCAGATAGGTTAGATAGAGGCTCCACAAGATGTGAAGAAACTTTGAGCAAACTACAGCTGCATAAGATGCAAGATATTCTCATTGGATCGACCCAAGCTTATTCTATAATCTTTATTTTATTATTTTATACCAGTAATTATTAATAGTTAAAAAAACCAAAAGAAACAGAAAGCCTAAAATGGAGTGCAAGAATAGGGAGTCATATCAACATAAGCATTCCTGTCTGTTTTATTATGAGAAAAAGAACACATTTTACTTTTCAAAATCAAAGGAAACACCTAATCAAACCTAAAAACTGTCTAGAATTCAAGAACTGAGGAGCGAATATCAAAATCTCCATCATTGAACCGGAAAACTGATAGCAAAGTAGGATGCGTCCCTCCATTGGAAATTCTATGTAGAAACAGCAATCAAGCTATGTATTAGCATATCTTGAGAGAGGATATGAGTAAAAGTAGGAAAATAATAGGGTCAAGAGTCATAATAAAACCTGACAAGCACTAGAACAAAGAGGACCAAGTAGAAACCCAGCTTGAATATCCGCATCTTCTTCTCAGACTCAATGAACCTAAAAACTTCAGTCACGTCAATAAGATGCTGCCGGTTTAAGAATCTGCAATGCAATAACACCTCCCTTAGTTAAGATTAAAATAAAGCAATCTAAAAAAGCATCTAAGAACATACATTCTAAATTGTATCTAGAACTCTTTGTGTTCATTTCATGTAAATATGTAAACAAGACAAGCTGCATCGTCACAGCAGAAGACACAGAAATGAATATTTAACGGAAAGAAAACCACTATAAAGATATCATCTGGACCACATATTCTTCTAATTGTCATACTCTCTCATCTTAGTAGACCTAACTCTATGAGTGTAGCTAAGGTTTATGTCTCATCAGCCATTCTTGCCATCGTGGTTGAGGGAGTTTACTCCACCCCACTAGGTCAAGAGTTCAAGGTTGGTAGAAGAGGAAGAAACTTAGGAGCTAAGGTTCAAGTCTCACAAATGTATGAAGATCTGTAGTTATCCTCATCATTTGTGTTGAGCAATTGATCAGAATAGCATCGCTATCTCTCTTTTGTTTCACTCTCTCCTGTCACAATTTATTGGAAATTATCTTTACCTTCTCTTTGTTTTGAGAAAGGAAATTGTTCTCTCACAACCATGTTAGCTTAGCTTATAAAGTTCTTTCTCCATTTCTAGCATCCCTAACTTCTAGTAAGTCATTATCTTTATATGAGATTCTGCTAATTGTCTTCTTAACTTCTTTTACTATTCAAAAGCTTTCTCATCTTTCGATGTCAATAACTTTCTATACCGGTCTCCTTTTGCTTAAAATCTCCATGCAATATTCATTCCACCACCATGAATTTTTGTGGTCGATAATAGACAGACTTTTAAGCTTTTTCTGCCACTGAGTGTCATCCAGTTCCTCCTACTTTTTTGTTCAATTTAGAAAGCATTGCACATGTATCTACTATAATAGAATAACGCTCTTTTTATTTTCTTATACTACGTTTCGCAGATTTTAGATCTTGCAAAAGTTTCTTGAGATGCAGTTATGAACAGCTCAATCATAACCATATTTGGAAGTATAAACATAGAATTTGGCAACTGGTCTGTCAACATCTGAGCTTAACCATTGACTAAGAAACAGCTCGTACTCCTCCTTATCACATATAATATCTGTCTATCTAGAAAATTCATCTTCCTCACACGTAAATCTGTTAGAATCGAGTTTTCCAATAAACTGAATTACCACAGTTATAGGCATAGTTGCAAACTGCACAACAGCAAAAGAGACCTTAAGTGGTATCTCTTTAAGATATTGAAAGGACAGATCAGGAAGAGATTTATTTTATCATACATAAGGTGTAAATGTACACTTTATAACTTAAGTAATAGCATCAGGTCAAATATCAATCTACCAAGCTCCTTCACTAATTTCAGAAAGTAATAGCGACAGAATAAAATAAGATAAAAGCAGCGGGCTGCATATCAGCATTAGTAAGCAATGAGGTTGCACACCTATACAGACACCAAGTTCTCCACAAGACTTCGACAAAACAAAATAGCCAAACAAGTAATCAGAAGATTAACGAACAGCGACATTTTTTACGGTACGCCATAAGGATCTCTCATTTTAAGAAATTCCTCTCGACATATGTACATCCTAGAAAACCGTTTCTTCTCCTTTAGGGCAGCCCAGTGCACTAAGTTCTTGCAATGCGCGGGGTCGGGAGAAGGGCCAGACCACAAGGGTCTATTGTACACAACCTTAGCCTGCATTTCTGCAAGAAGTTGTTTCCACGGCTCGAACCCGTGAAGGTTCCCCTTCTGTTTCTTCTCCTTAACCAAGTAGATAAATTCACTTATTGAAACTAAGCACATGAGAGAGACAGTAATCCCTTGTGAATTTGTTGGCATTTGAAATAGAGCATTGAAAATATAATCTGGTGCCAGGAATGGAAGTATAGTGTCCAACTACATAGCATGAATATCAATTTGTAAAAGACATATAATTTGAAAAAAGAAACTTACTTTCTGGCATTATAGTAAGCAGGAAGAAGCATTAGCAGGAAGATAAACCAATGTCCTGTGATAAGGAATAGGATGCAAAATGCACCATGTAATATATACTCTTTAAGGACCACAGAGTTGATACGAGACGAAGACTCGTAAGGGTTCATATAATCAGCTTCCAAATCTGTTAAACACACTATCTACACAAAGCCAAATAAACAACTTCAGACATAAGAAACAAGGAAATAACTTAATGTGCACAAAAAGAACAATTTAGCAGTACTTGAAATAAAGTAAATAACTGATAAGAACCTTCATAACTGCAATAATCTTTAAACCTAGAAAAGCATACAAGAAAAAACTCAAACTTTTAGCCATCAACTTTATTACAAGTCTAAAAAGATTCTTTGTTTAATTATTAGATGAACATATTAGTTGAAACTTTGTCAAAGATGACTCCTAAAAATAACACACAATAAATACAGAAAAAAATAAAACAAAATATAACAATAACTAATTAACTATGCACTAATCACTAGTAATACTTTGTTATAAACAAATAATCAATATATTTCTGGGAAAAAAAATATAACTTTCCGAAATAGAATTTTTGAAATAAACATTTAAATTAAATTTTTATTTATCTTCCAAACACCTTAGGAAGGAGAAACAAAGAATAGAAACTGAATGGAGTTTGGGAATAAAGGGCAAAAAGGATACCTGATAGATGATTAATGAGATGAGGGAAATATTAATGACTAAAAATATCAGCCAAAGAATAGGTTCCCAAGCCATTTTTGTTTTGCTTTCTTCTGTTTGGTTTTTTTGTTTTTTCACATGCAGAGGAAGAAAAAGCAAATCTGTAAAAATGGTGATAATTGTTTAGAAGAAAACCCCAGCAAATTTTAGTATGATGGCTGGTGTTTTCTTGGGAGGAACAGCCCCAGGCAAAAGAAGAAAAAGTATTCTGGGGGTCTCTTTGGCCTTTTGCAGAAAGTTGATGGAAGAAATGAGACTCTTTGTTTCCTGGGAGGAAAGGATACTGAACATGAATTAAGACGATTGGAAAATAAGTTATATTAAGATTAGTTATTTCGAGATAATTTTGCCTCTTTCATAAAAATAAAAGTAACATTATAATTTATATCATAATTTTACTTCAATTAAATATATAATAAAATCATCTCAAATTTTAATCTTTCGTTTGGTTCTTTGTTTTAGGTTAAATGTGTGTGTATTTTTTATATTTAGAAAATGATTCTTACAATATTTTACCAACTTCAAGAATTTGGAGCTTTTTTCCCTGGACTGACTTGGGCCATCTTTCCCAACGTGCTATTTGTACCCCCTCTTCAAACCCACCTTCATTTTTACTTCCAAACTCTATTTTGGAGTCAAAAATGAAGGAATTGTGCTCCAATTCAGCTGTAAATTTGTCTTTCATTTTGGAGGGTGAACAATGACACTATTCATTCACTCCATCACTATTTTTTATTATTTTATTATTATTATTTATTATTTAATCCTTTTAATTTATCATATTATATATACCTAATTATATTTATGTAATATCTTTATAATATTAATTTTACATCTTAATTTTGACGTATAATTTTGATAAATTAATTTTCGTGCATATATTATTTTTATGTAAAATTATAAGTTAATTTTATTATAAGTTAAATTGTATAAAAATATATATAACCATCACAAAAAGGAAAGGTGCAAATATAAAATATAAGATGTTCCTAAAATTGAAAAGTGTAAATTGAAAATACATTAAAATTGAGAACACAATTAAATTAAAAATACATAAAAATTGAAACTATATTAAATAACACAATAATTTAATAGGGAGGTAAGTCGTTTCCAATACACCAAAATCATTAAAGAATTGAGTGAATGGGGCAAAGAATTGTTGGGGTTGTGGCTGTGGAAATTATTGACTTCTTTTATTATTCATTTTTGTTCTTGTCACAAAAATTCATGACGATTCGGGTCTACAACAGAATCCACATCAAAGAGTAAAATTTTATTTTCTTCTTTGAGTTCTTTTAGTCTCAAAGCTTCTTTTTTTGTCTTGTTTGAATCTTTTATCACCTCAACAATCCGACTATATTCGGATTGGACCATTTTCATATAATCTTCATCTATTTTTCTCTTTATTTTTGCTTTCTTCACCCCACTAGGTCGTGATAATGTGGAATCACCTGCAACATCCTCATTTAAATTCAATGAAAATGATGATAAATTAGAAGAAGATACAAATGGTGAATTAGGGGTAGGAGTCTCAGACTCTAATGATATATTTGTATAGCCTTACTTTCTTGCTTTTTTTTTCTTCCAGCATCGTCATCGTTAAATTTCTCAAAATCCTTCATTATAGCCCGCACATGATCAAATTTAAATTTATTTTTGAAGTTCGGATCTTGCATAAGTAAATCTTTTGCTTGTGTAATATGCAATATTAAAAAAATTAAGGAAAACATTAAGTAAATATATACAAGTAAAGTATAAGTAACTACAAAATATACTCATAATATCTTGATCTGAAGCACCACTATACCACAAATTTTCTACTTGACGTACACATCAATTTAATTTTCTTACGGCCTTCTCAATCGTTTGAATTCGACATTGCAATAATTTTTTGGTGCGAATCTCCCAACTCTCTAACTTTGCATTATTGTATCCATCTATGACTCGACCCCAAGAATGATCTCTTGATCGATTGACTCTCATTATTGGATCTTGAGAAATATCTAAATAAATCTGGCATAATAGAACATCTTCATTTGTAGAGTATCCTACAGATCGAGAGGACATTTTTTTAAGTGATTTTGGAGGAAAAGTAGATTATATAGATAAAGAAAAATAAAAGCAAATTGTGCTTATGGAAGGGTATGTTGGCACTTCAATATATATAGATAAAGTAGACACAATATTTAGTTGATAAGAATAAGATGGATTTTATCTTTGATTTCAACCATCAAATGGATTTCATCCTAATCTCAACCGTCCGATGAATTTTATCCTTATTCCTATTTTATCTTTTAAAAATATATCTATACATTATTCAACGTGTAGACAACTAGCAGACACAATAATTTAGTAAATAAGAATAGGATAGATTTTATCTTGATCTCAATCGACGAATGGATTTCATCCTAATCTCAACCGTCCGATGGATTTTATCCTTATTAATATTTTATCTTTTTAAAAGAATCTCTACACATTATTCAATGTGTAAATAACTAGTAGGCACAATAATTTAGTAGATAAGAATATGATAGATTTTATCTTGATCTCAATCGTCGAATGGATTTCATCCTAATCTCAACCGTCCGATGGATTTTATCGTTATTCCTATTTTATCTATTAAAAAGATCTCTACACATTACTCAATGTGTAGACAACTAGTAGACACAATATAATTTAGTAGATATGAATAGGATAGATTTTATCTTAATCTCAACCGTCAAATGGATTTCATCCTAATCTCAACCATTCGATGGATTTTATCCTTATTCCTATTTTATCTTTTTAAAAAATCTTTACATATTATTCAATGCGTAGACAACAAGTAGACACAATCGTCGAATGGATTTCATCCTAATCTCAACCGTCCGATGGATTTTATCTTTATCCCTATTTTATCTTTTTTTTAAATTCCATTCTATAAAAGTGAACATCATTAGGAAAATAATACCTTGGAAACAGCATAGCGACGGATAATTCAGAATTAGAATAGGTCCAGTCCAGGGGACAAATCAATAGGAAATGCTATTTGTTTCGTAAGAATAAGAATCCACTTCTATAAAATGAAAGAGTTTCACGAATGTGTTCACCAGACATCTGACTTAGCAACCTTCTGCTTAGACCGACAACGATAAGGAAGGAGATCTATGGATAATGGGATATAGAAGTTAGGTGCGAAGGTCAGCTCAGTCAGAGCAGAAGCAGTCAGGCAAGGTTAGCATTAGACATTGAATTTCCAATTTAATTCAAAATCAAATTAAATATTCCTATTTGTCTTATGAAAATGAATTTCTATATGGGAAGTTCATCTAATAATAATGATTTAAATTCCTCTTCATCATCATCATCATCAACATCATCATTTTTAGTTTCCGATGATGAAGTTGAGATGCAATTGTGCATGCAAACAATTCACATGAACAATTATGTATTGCGGTGTTTGCAAAAAAATCATCCTATCAAAGTTGGCTCCATTCCAGGTCATTTGGTAATCAATCGAGATCATGAAGGTGCTGATTATAATTTATTTCTCGATTATTTTTCATATAATTCAAGCTTTAATGAGGGTATGTTTCATCGTAGATATCGGATGTCCCCGAATTTGTTCCTTCGAATTGTTGATGCAATTAAAGGTCATGATATGTACTTTGAACAATGCACTGATGCGATGAGTAGATTTAGACTATCTACTCTATAAAAAATCACAGTCGTGTTTAGAATGTTAGCATATGATTTGCCAACGGATGCCACTGACGAATATGGGAAAATTGGAGAGTCAACTGCAATTAAAAGCATGAAGAGATTTTGTCGAGCTATCGTAAAGGTATTTGGCAAGCAGTATTTGAGATGATCAACAACTAACGATGTTGCAAGGCTTCTACACATCGGTGGTGTAACTACCTGGCCGGTCGTTTTGAGTATTTTTGTCCCAATACCCTATTGATTGCCTCCTCTATGTTACATTGTGGTTATGTGACTTGCCGGGGTATTTGGTTTTAGTTCCGGGTGAGTTTTTGAGTGAAATGGGACACATGGTCCCTAAGTTGGAGCTTTAAGTTGAAAGAGTTGACTGTAGTTTGATGTTTATATAGATGACTCTGGAATGGAGTTTTGACGGTTCCAATAGCTTCATATGGTGATTTAGACTTAGGAGTGTGTCCGGATATTGATTTGGTGGTCCATAGGTCGTTTCAGCTTGAAGTGGCGAAAGTTAGAAAATTGAAGGTTTGGAAGGTTGGAAAGTTTGACCGGGAGTTGACTTTATTGATATCGGGGTCGGATTCTGAAAGTTAGAATAGGTCTGTCATGTCATTTCTGACTTGCGTGCAAAATTTGAAGTCAATCGGAGTTATTTTGATACATCGGCATTAGTTTCGTAATTCGGAAGTTCATAAGTTCATTAGGCTTGAATCGACGCACGATTCGTGGTTCTAGTGTTGTTCGATGTGTTTGATGCTTCGAGCGTGTTCGTATGATGTTTTAGGAATTGTTGGTATATTTGGTTGAGGTCCCGGGGGCCTCGAGTGTAATTCGGATCATGTTCGGCGCATTTTGGAACTTTGAAGACTGTTGAAATTTCTGTTGCTGGTTTCCTTGTACACGATCACGAGTGGAGGTTCACGGTCGCGAAGATCTATTTGACAACTGGTGAAAGTTGTTCTATGTGATTGCGAGATGGTTTACGTGATCGTGAAGTTTGGAGAGTCAGTGAATCGCGAATGCGTGTCATTGATTGCGTCTGCGAAGAAGGAAGGAGGAGAATGGAGGTCCACGCATTTTGTTCTTCGCGATCGTGTGAAGGGTTCCGCGATCGCCTAACTTGTGGAGTTTGTGAGTCGCGTTCGAGTGTGGAGTTTCATGATCGTGGAGAGTATTTTGGCAGCTTGTAAAATTTGTGTTGTGCGATCGCGAATAACACCTGGGCAGAATTTAAAGTTTCAAAACATGGGTTTCATCTCATTTTTTATAATTTGGACCTAGAGAGCTCGGTGTGAGGCGATCTTTTGAGAACTTTTCAAGGAAATCGTGGGGGTAAGTGATTCTAACCCGGATTGGATTATATTTCATGAATCTATTGTTATTTTCATTATGTAATTAGTGATTTGAGTTGGAATTTTGGGGAAAAATTGTGAAAACTTTCTAGACTAAATTTTGGGATTTTGAAAGGCGATTTGAGATCGGATTTGAGTAATTCTTATAACAAAATGCATACCAAGACCACGGCAAGTCCGAAGAATGAATCTCGCCAATATGTGCTGAATTGGGCAGACTACTGTGGTGGGGGAGCCTCGTCTATGTGTCTGTCCGGACCTGCAGCACGACATGCAGCGTCCACAGATAAAAGGACGTCAGTACGGATAAAGTACTGAGTATGTAAAACAGGAAAACATAATATAAGAACAGTAATATGCATCGGGATAAGAAACATACAACCTGTACCATCTGAGTGCCTCTGAGGGCGACTGACCATGAAATGCCTGATGTGCATATGCATATACATGTATCCTTTTTAAAATCATATATATATATATATATATATAT